>UYYA01000316.1:0-71438 GCA_900624975.1 Angiostrongylus costaricensis
TCTGTCCCTCGACGGATGCATATACGTCGGTGTTGAGATTAAAACATTAGCAGATAAACGTCGCACTGGTTACAGGCAAGGGTGCACTGTTCAGAAGCATATCGTTATTGCGCTAGTATTTCAAATGTGTTTAGACCCTGCTCTTCGGACTATTTTGGAACAACTTTAATCTCACAGCACAACATAGTCCCTATAATTACTTTCAGCAGAGGCCAGCACTATAATAGATTACCGAATTGGTGATGTTTACATCTGGGCTTTGTAAAGTGTTTTCAAACGCATCTGATGCTAATTGAGACAATGCAGCTGAAATCACTGGGACCGTTGAGGCAACGGATACAAGTACTGAAACAACGGATCTGCCACCATCTGGATCCGAGTGCGAGGACAATAGTGTGTATGTGCTAGTAACACATAGTTCACGTCCGTACAAAGCTTAAACATTCGTTCAGGTGCGAAAAATTATGGAACTTCTGCAAATACTAAGACGACGACGAAGACCTTAAGCGCTGGCGGTGCTCCAGGAAGTGTGGTGTTTGCTATTAACTTTTTTTCGAATAAAGGCATTCACATAAAAACGTTCAAAGCATACTCGTACACTCAATACGGGCAAGTGTTGCTTACGGGATTACACACAGTATGTGGACTAAAAAGTGCTAGGAAAACGTGCACATAATACTTTCTCTAAAGGACGTTCACTAATTGGTTTTGCCATCTCTTGTGATGACTTTGACACGTTCGGTGGGTGAAGACAGATCAATGGCGCCCACGCTTACACAAGTTATCGAAATTTGAATTCTTGTCCATTAAAGAATGGCTGGTAAAGGACCAAACGCAGATCAAAGAAACCATGAATTGCGAGAGACCTAGCAGAGCTGCTCATGGCATAGCACATTGGTTTGAGTGCTATTACTTTTAATACTTCGTTAGAGAAATGAATATTTGTGAAAAATATTCTACCTAGTTTCAAAACACGAAGCTCATGTTCTATTAAGGAAATTGTCGGAAAATAAACCAAACTTCTTCGAGAAGACTTTTCTCGGCTGCTGATGCAACTAAAAGAAACAATGTGCTGTGAACAGACCTGTGCTAATTTAGTCGACTTTTAACTCGAAAAATCGACCACCACTGAAAAGGGGTTCTCAAAAATGTCAATGTTATAGTGCAAGACAGCGCTTGTACTTGTGACATGTATCAACCGTCGTCTCGCTGGTCGTCGAGTAACTCGAACTGGCACCAGTTAACCTTTCGCCTGCGGCGGTGACACGGTGGACTTTGCTCGTTCTACAGATTCGTTGAGCATTATAGCTTTCTTAAAACTGAAAAACTCTAAACATGGGATCGGTGGCATTGCTGATGAACTTTTGACGTTTTGAGGAATCCTGTCACTTACGGAACTTCTCGATCAACTGTCATTCATAGGCATTACGTGTCGGACCCACCTTGTCTTCGAGTATATAAAGGAGACTTTCATTTTTGATCGTTGACGATAGTCAGAACTTTAGATTCTTGCCCTCACTTTCGTGATACATGATACTCCTAGCAGCGTCCTTTCGGCTGTACGTTCTATAACGCTGAGCGATCCTTCATTCTGTTTACGCAGACACCAGGTTTATGACGCATACTTAAGACAGGAAGTATCTTGGAGTTGAGAAGGTCGTCACGTAGTCGGGAAATCTTCACTCCCTTCACTACATACTCGAGGTTCCTCTAATGCTCCCCAAACCGCTCGCTTTTTCCTGCTTAACCCTGGGGCTAGGCCGTCCATCATGTTGATTTGCAACCCAGATAGACAATGCTCGAGCATTCGGAGATACATGAATGCGTCATCGCAAACTCAGAAAGTATGCGACAAATTGGCATAGCAAAGAGTCCATTTTCTAAATTCGCACGCTTCTGAGAAAAACATATAGTCGTTTTTGCTTTCCAACTATACCCTATCCGCTAGATGGAGACGCGCCACTTTGCCTCGTGACTGACCGGCGAGAGAATCCTGTGCGAAGGAGATTTGCGGACGCTTCGAGTATAAGTCGAAACGCTTTTATGAGATAGATATTTGATAAATTGATTAGGAAGATCTACGACACCAGATTAATCTAAGCATATTCCTTTTGATTATGGGCTGTTTGGATTCATAAATAAATGACTTTCAATCATGCGATTACCTCTACCTGACGCTTACGCGCTACCCACCTCCACAGGCGAGATCCTTGCTTGCGTTGTGTTTTTCACTCTAGCGGTATTGTACGCAGTCACCCATCAACGTGAATTGTCTAAGGAGCACAAATCGTCATTGAGTCCAGCTTAGTTCAAGCCACGGTCGAAGTGACAATTTTTAACGTTTGTTCGTTTCCAGCCCTTTTTCTATAGTAGGGTTATTCTTCTCACGCCGACGTTCTAAGTTTTGCTCATATCTCAGTATTCTTGTATTGCATTTCACGTAATAGCCTCCCATTTAAAATAAGTAGGTAGCAAATAAAGGTTCCATCAGGATTTGGTATACACGATAGATAATTATATTGTAAAATAAAATTGGCTTTCAGTTATAGCATGAAACTTTGAACAGTTTTTTTTCAAGTTTAATTTCGAACCCGTGGCAATGTCGTTGTCACCAAGGTGTCATGTTTTTCAAATTCGTCCAGTTGATCATGATCCTTTCCAACGGTTTACCGCCTCATCGTTGCACGGTTCCTAAGTGCTGGGTTGCGATGTACAGTAAGGCGTTCTTCCACCCAATAATATCTCTCAAGCTGAGAAGGAATCCGACGTTTCTATTCGTAAAGCCAGTTAGGAGTAAAGCAATACTGAGAATCACCACTGTTCTGATATCAAACTAGTAACATGGTGGTAAATCTTTCTTGGATCCACAAGAGCATCAAATGACTAGGGTGGTGACTTGCGGAAGGCTACAGCCAGGACGATCTCAGAACTCCAGGGAGCGATAATAGATAAACCAAAAAAATATCGGCCTCAGCATCCCTCACGCTGGGCACTACGTCTACGACGTCAGGCGGTGACATAACAAGTGAGTGGCAATCAAATTTGTGATTGCGCAGAACGTCATTGGAAACGGAAAAATCGAGCATGTCCGCTACTCGCCATGCTTCCTACCGTGTGTCTAGAATAGGAGCGATTATATGTTTCTCTGAGACGCGTGCGAATCCAGGAAATGGACACTTTGTTTCTGCTACGCCGATTTGTTACAAGCATTCCGGGTTTACGATGACTCATTCATCTGTGCTGCGTGGGTGTGTTCTCGTTTAGGCGGATTGTGTTCTACAAGCCAATTCGGCTAAAGGCCTGCAATTAGTTAACTGGGAAGTATATGGGAGCCGGTTAGGAGTAGCCTTGGCAAGATAACCGTTAGTATATCCAGCCCTCACCTTCAGAGCTCAGCAAGCTATAGGTGGTTATGAAAAAGCTAAACATAGTAAAATAAACGGGCCTCATTCCCCATACCCCGAAAAGCTCTCCCTGAAATCGATCGCGTGTGTAATTCAGGGTGCCTCCGACCACTGCGCCCCATGCGTTCATTTATGGCAGGATACGATGTCGAATGCAACCATAGGAATGATGAGATATGAGCAAACTCGGGACATCACTTAGGCTTAGAACCCGCGACTACTCACTCTTACCGGACCTCACGTGATACCAACCACATCAACCGAAGCCCTCGCTTTGCCCTTCTCTCTGCCAGTTTTACATTTTTGTAAGCGAAAAATAACGTGGTTGCAATTTCTGTGAGTTCAATAGAATGCTGAATTAACCCCCATAACAACTTTGCTTTGTGGGAGAAATTTTGAGTTGGCCATTGCGGAAGTTCGAAGACTTTTCTTCACCAGTGGAGAATAGGAGCTGAGCACAGAGTGACAGCGGGTATGTGTTGTCCTTGAGATTTACATGGATGAATTCTAGAGGCAAATCTGATTTCTTCAGGCCATCGCATTAAACTATACATTGAGCAGACATGTAGTATATTCATGCAGATGTGTTTCGATATGTTTGAACATGTACAATTTTCTATGTCCATTTTGCCAGAAGCCTGAAATCGATCGACTAGGCAGTAAATGGACACCGGCACCTGTCACCTCCAATAGATGAGTCCCACATACACTCAGGAAAACTGGATAAGTTACTCATGTGTGTCTTATGCATCATCGTCTTCGAGGGAGGTCAGATAAGCTGCTCATGACGATCCTGTGAAACACTAAAAATAAAAGCCCTTATGTCAAAAATATGAGCTTCCTTCTTTGCCTAGAGCTACTTGAACTTAGTAATACTGGTGAGTGGTGGCGACAAATGATGACTTTTCAGGGAATAAACGTAAAACTACATCGAGTCAAATTCACATTTCCTTTTTATATTCACTGAAAACTTTATGATCATTTCTCAAATATCGCAGAACTCTATTTAATGGTTTGATAGTAATAATAATAGCACAAAGCAATTCAATCTTAGAAAAACGATGGTTTCCTTATAACTGGAAAAATGAAAAGTATAAAGGATGAAACGCTCAGTGTTGACCAATCTCTGAGGGATGCACCATGCATTCGACCTCTTTCACGGCCTGACAGAGACAAACGAACCTTTGGGCTGTGCAGTGACTTGCGGTGGCCTACCGATGTATCAATTCAGTGCTGCAAATCTCCTAAGCAGATCTGGCTCTAACTTGTTGACCTCGGAGGGATGAAAGGTTTAGTCCAATCTGGGATAAGTGACGAACGCCGCATCAAACAAATGACCTCGTTTGTATTGTACGGAAACTCTTATCACTGCCCTACACGATCCTTTCACAAAGAGAGTACAGCAAAGTAATGCGACAGCAATTCTGCACTCGAGTTAATCGATTCCTTCATTCTTTCTAGGTTGGCCGATGGTACACATAAGCTCGTTTGCTACCAACACTGACTACCCTTGAGTCTCACACACTAAATATTCATTTGGTTACTCTAAAAACTTAATGAAAATAACAGTAATCCACTGCAAAAATAAATTTGTGAACAAAACCTAAGCATATGTCTTTGTATTAATGAGCAGTTTCTCTAGATAGAAGAAAAGACATTAAAAAAAAAATTAAGACATTCTTATTGGTTAATGCTCATTAATACCGTGGCGCTTTAGTATCGTTACACGAGGTGCGTGTAGCGCAGTGGATAGAGATACCCTGCATAAATATGGGATCAATCCGGTGCCTTAGACCCACCATGTCTTTCACCCCTCCGGGGTCAGCAAATTGCTACCAGAGTTTTCTTCGAGGGTAGCGGCATTGACTCGATGCATCGGTGGGCCATCGCGACTCATTCTAAAGGCCAGATAGACATTCAATACCGTTTGAATTACAAAAAGTGCTTCGCCAATTGGGCACAATTTTCTCTTTTCTGGAAACCGCTTAAAGTCGCTATGCAGGCGGCTAATATTTTATTTCTTCAAATGTCTGACGTAAACGACTATAATTTAAAAAAAGAAAGAACAGACGAAAGAGTTTGACATAATGAACCACTGAGAAAATCACACGTAAATTTAGCGGGAAAGGAAAAGATCGATTGAGTAGTACTGTAATCATAGGTGTGTAGCATTATGCTACTAGCACAGCGAAAGGATTTGTACAAGAATTTCTGTCAAAAATGACAAGTACTGAAAGTACGGTCAATTCTTGTAAACGTGAGTTTCGGTTGAAGACACTAGTAAAGAAAAGGAAAGACTCAACGGCTATTGATCCTAGAACAGAACAAAATAGCACCTGTCTGGAAGGACAAAAACAATGATCCTATAATCTTAACCGTTCTATTTACTGCCTACACTTTTTTTAATGGCAGGGTATATTGCGAAATATAATTTCGATGATGTTGAGATATTTCTAAAACTCCGGACCGCAGGTGTCTGCGGTATGGATCGAACACGCAATTATCTTTTCCAGGAACTAACGCGTTCACCGCCACACCGTGCGGATTCTTCGCTTCGCCTTTCTTCCAGCTAGTTTTCTATCTTCTGATTTGATAGATCGATAGAACTAGCTGAGAGACAGGCGAAACGAAGGATCCGCATTGTGTGGTGGTGAACGCGTTACCCCCCGGAAAGGATAACAGCGCGTTCTTTCCCCACCGCAGACAGCTGCCGTTCGGAGTTTTGCAAATATCTCAGCATCATTGAAATGATCTTATAGATCGTTGAGCTTGCGCAATCTATTGTGTGGGTTAACTACGAATTCAATGGCCCTAGGAACTACTAACTGAGTCGAATGCATAGAGCATCGTTTATGGATTGATGAACAAAGGACGCTCTATTCATCATTCATGATAACGACTGTTGTTCTGCTAGCTGGCTAAAATTCAAAAGTGTTTCAAAAACTTAACTGTGTTAGGAACAACATCGGAAACAACACGGGGTCGTCTTCGCTATGATTTCAGAAATGAGCTCGGTAATGTAAGAGAATTGGATAACCATTTGCAGAAAACATTCTGTCTCTCAAAACAGCGCCACAACGGATTTTTATTGTAAGCAACATCGCATTGCTGATGAAATACTTTGTGCTAACGATTTCTACTAACTGAATTAATGTGAATATATGCTTGGATATTTGGATACATGGATGCCCGTCTTCACTGGTTGTGCGGGGCCCAGAATAATTCCCATTGTTTCGGAGTTTTGCTGGTTTAGTCGTTGTAGTTACACGTAGGGTTAACAAAGTCTGCCCAGGCACAGACTCCACCACAGGTAGTCGTAGCCCTTGTGGATCAGAGGATGATTCGCCACCAAGCGACTGGTTTGATACCAGGACGGTGGGGCTGTGGTTGATCCTGGTATTGGCTTACTTTTGTGAATTCACATACACACACAAAATAAGAAGAAAATAGTGAAGTAAAACCATAGACTAAAGTGATAATGAAAACAACGATGGTAGTCATAATGACAATGATCCAATATCAGGATCCACCACCGTCCTGGCATCAAAGTCGCATGATGGCAAATCTTCCTCTGATCCGCAAGGGCTGCATCTCTTTGTGGTGGTGAAGGCCTGGGCCAGACCTTGGCCAGGCTGACTTCGGAATTTCAGGAAACCACAATGGGTTAACCAGCAAACCTCCAAAAAATGGACATTGTGCTGAGGCTCGCACAAGCAGTGAGGACGGGCCAACCAAGTATCAAGCAAGCAATGGGAATGATAATACCAACCGTAATAACGGCAATAATAACATTAATCTAAAAATAACAGTAATACTAACAATATTATCGACGTAGAAATATTTTCTAGTTTTCTTGACTCTTGGATCAGACGCTATGCGCGACTCGACGGAGGTTCAGCTCCTTGCGGGATTTTCGTTCAAAGATCAGTTGATATTCAAAGGAAAAGAAATTGGCAAAAAGGCACGATTGGCTTGCAACAGATAAAAGCCAAAAAAGCAAATCACAAGATAAAAAAAATGGCGATTGGAATAGAAATAAACCGTCTACAGTAGTGTAATACTGGGGACAAACTTAAGACTAAAACAATTGAATTGGATTTATATAAGGTGCAACAGAATAAATAAATAAGGCGAAACAAAATAGTACCAGCCATAGCATAGCTATCTATATTAGCAATTAATTTTTAATTTCTGTCGAGAAGAGGTATTGGGTTTGCCGGAAATCAATCTCGGATTCTAACATGTATTTTCAAAGTGATTTATCTCATCATAGACTAAACTTTACCAACATAATGTTAACGATTTTTCACTTATTGCCTATTATAATTCTTCATGGTAGGGTATTGCGCGTGAAACAACCACAATGATGCTGAGATTTTTGCAAAATTCCGGACCCCAGGTGTCTGCGGTGGGGAACGAACACGTCATCACCCTTTCCGGGGCTAACACATTCACCACCACACCATGCGCGTCCTTCGTTTCGCCTGTCTCTCAGCTAGTTTTATCGATCATCGCCATCATCAATAACCCATCAACGGGATTGATTCATGGAGACCAAATCGGCAACGAACCCGGTTAAGCTGAGGCCATAAACGAAATCACAATGTTTACTAACACATTTACTCCAAGGAGAAGCAAGTTCACTTATACCAGTTGAAAGAAATTTCGGGCTTTCAGAGACGATGAGGTCAGCAAGAACGGTTGCGGCCTCAGATTGGTTTTTAAAGCATTTCCTACAGGGAGAAGTTGGTGAGATGCTTGAAGAAATGGTATTCAGTGTGCAAGAGGCCTCGCTACTTTTGTGGATGAGGCAGAGTTTCGTACTCTGTCTCTTTAAATTTCTGCAGCACCGGTAGTCGACATGTTTCCCGACGTTATCGTAGAGGAATGGTAGCTTTCTGTCGACCACTGGACAGCCATTGAAGTTTCTGGTACGATGCGTCGATTTGCTAGACGTACTTTTCTGCTGTAATCGCTTCACTCGGAATTAGAAACCTGTAATAAATGAAACCGGCTACAAACTACCAAATATCAGCGTGGCCTTCTGCTGGTGCAATTTCGGGGGTTAAACTAGTGAGTCTATTTCACCGGTTATTACAGAAGAACCATTTCTCACCGCATACCAAAACATGGTCGAGAAATGAATCGTTCTGTTTAGACAAAAAAAGCGCCGGCAATGAGTCAAAGCAGCGGTTTCCTTGATTGCCATTCAAATCCACCGTTTTTCTTGATGAGCAAATACGAGGTTGTTATTATAGCATTTATTAATACACAGCAGCCGACGTTTCGGCGGTTCCGCTTTCTTCAGAGCCGGTTTTCTGTTTTTAAGTGCTCTAGCTGGTATTGAGATTTTTCACACATCCATGGTGTTAGCTCAACAAGAAAAACAATTAATTACAATGCCGAGGTTAAGAGAAAGTCGGTCCTGGAATCCGAGACTCAGGAGGGAGAGAGAAAGTCATTAAAACCTTTCAGCATCCATTTGCTGGGCTTCTTCGACTATCTAATTATCTTTAGATAATCCAAAACAGATGAGATGCTTACAAAGAGTTTTACTGCCAATATTCTGGAACAGTTGTACGGGTATATGCTTACAGGGAACTTCATTCATTGTCATCACTAACAGAACGACGTCCGCAACCTCCCTCATCTCGAACGGTGAATTTGGGTCGAGAAAATTTTAACGTATTCTTTGTTCCAGATGTCGTTAATGTTTCGAGCCGTTCGCGCTACGTACGTTAAGTTCAAATTCATAAAGCTAAAAGGGATAAAGCTCTCGGCGTTGATAAATCCCTGAGGGATATGATATGCATTCCACTTCATTAAGCATCGTTGGAGATGACTGAATGCATATCTGGTCTTTAAAATAACTAACAGTAGTTTACCGATGTGTCGAGCCACTTCCGCCGACCTCAGAAGCATGGTAAGCTTGGTGTACAACGGGCGCGGAGGCGATCGCACGTGTGTGTTCTAGAGCACCTCTGACCACTGCGCCACACGCGCCCCCTTTCAAATTCATAGAAGTATAAATTGTCAAAAGAAGAAATTTGAGCAACTTATCAAGGAAACAGAGAATGCATAGACATTGATCCGCGGAAATTGCTGTCTTGACATCTGAAATTCTAGCCTTTAATGTTTTAAAAAAACGATTTACTCTATGATTAAACTAAACGGAACCACAGTGCATAAAATGGGCTTTGCAGTATTTTTGCTTTAACCTCTATATGATCAATCAATATGTAATCATATTTTGATCAGCTTACACGAGGTAGGTTTCTATTTACCAGCCTCGTGTAAGCTTATCAAAGAAAGAATACATATTGAGCTTTGCAATGATATACAGTAGTACGGAATTCTAACGAAGGAAATTGCTATAGCATATGGAAGAAAAATGAAACTGGGAAACGGACATTAATTTTTAAGCAATCTAGTAAAGAAGCAAGATGAAAGAATAGGAAACGACTGGCTTGTACTTAATCATCGGAGGAAAATGTGGAATTCCGAGAACTAAAATCCCGGAAAAACTTTGCTAATATTGATTATTTTTCTAGTGTACCTTCTATTATTTTGGTTGCAATTTCTTAAAAGCAGTTTCTTTAAGATGTTAAAGCGTCCTCTGTTCCTAAGCATGTTTTTGAAAACAATCTGCAAGTTTAAAATCTTTGTAATTGGTACAATTTGTTGCGGGCGGAGCTCAAATATTTGAAGTAAGATGATAGCGGAACTGATCCTTTAAAAAGCCAGTGGCTTCCCACTATACTTTGAATCAGACCCAAACGATGATGCAGTTGTTAGGTGAGGAAGAAACCCATCAAAAAAAGAAAGGCATTGATAAGTGTCGGAAGACAAGGAATGGAATGGTAGATGTAAGATGATCGGTTGAGGATTTCGAAGTGATCTGATTGGACCTAAGGGCATCAATCATCTATGTAAAGCGGCAGTTGCCGTAGTGTTCTGCTATCGGTGATGGTTTATCACCCTGCTTAGCTTCACCCTTGATTACCCAACTTTAAGCAATTGATTTATCGAATCAACAGACAAACATGCATCATTATCAAGTCATTCTATCAATGTCATAACAACTCATAAGAAAAACGCCGGTACGAGGCGAACAGTCTCTCAAACACTCATTTAAAGCGATTATTTAGTGATAAAATTTAGATTAGATGAATTTTTTTCCGCTGTGTTTACTAATAGTCGAATTCATCGAAGGTTGGAAGTAGTCGAGGCTTTCCATTACCGTCAGCGAAGGCGTTAGTCTACTCGATTGAAGATTTACTTCCAAAAAAAAGACTTAGATTTTTCAATGACTGAAAGAATCAGAAACGGCTAAAAAACTGGTACAGCAAGATATCATCACAGCCCAACAACGACACCACAGAGCTACTGTCTCATATTCAAGACGTAATTACTTGTGAGGGACATGTGACACAGTGGTTGGAGGCGCCACTGCGACACACACGTGGAATCGATCCCCCGTGCCCATGGCTCACCAAGCCTTCCGTCCCTCCGGGTTCGGCAAATTGGTGCCAAACTTTTCTGGGAGGATAGGAGTACTGGCTTGATACATCGGTAGGCTACCGCGAGTCATTGTAAAGACCAGATATGCATTCAATCACCTCCAACGATAACGAAATCGAATGCATGGCGCATTCTTCAGAGATTTATCAACGGCGAGAGCTTTATCCTTTATCCTTTAATTACTTGTGATTGAGTCGTCATTTGAAACGATCACACGTGAACTCTACCACTGCATCACGTTAATGTCAATGGAAGTTGCCATAGCAAAATAGAACAATTTTGATCTAATATGTTAATGTTTTGATAGCGTCAATTAACCTCTGACTCAGTTCGTACGCGTGACAATTTTGCTATCGTCGAAGGCCTCTAGATAGCTAATACTGCAATTTTTCTTTGTTTCAATGATGCTGAGATATTTCGAAACCGACCTTCCCTAAACCTCGGTGTGACTAATCAATATGTATTCTTTCTTGATAAGCTTGCACGAGGTTGATAAATATATTTATTAATAGTAAGTTAAAATTGTGGCTATAACTACAGCCTTAGCTAAACTAGGTTTCTGCCGATTTGGGTTACCTAGATCAATCCCGTTGACGGGTGATTGCTGATGGCGTTGATCGACAGAACTGGCTGAGAGACAGGTGAAGGACCCGCATGGCGTGGTGGAGAACGCGTTAGCCCCGGGAAGAGTGTTAGTTTCGTTCCCAACCGCAGGCCCCTGCAGCCCAGAATTCTACAAATATCTCAGCATCATTGAAATTATATTTCGCAATATACCCTGCAATTAAAAAAAGCAGGCAGCGAATAATAAGTTAAAACTTTTCTTTCTTTCTTTACTTGAGAATTAACGCTATGCGCCCATACCAATATTTTTTTTGCAAAGATTTTTCGCAATATTTGCAAAGAATTAGGCAAACTATTTACCAATAAAATCAAAGTTTAGAAGTAGTTTTTACATTTGGAACCTTCATAATCCTTTAGTTAGTGAGGTAGTGCTTCACAATGTTTACGGCACAATCTTGGCTGAGGATATTCCTAAGCATCGAAATGCTATGTACAACCGTGAAAAAGGAGTATAACATTCCTGGAAGACCAATTAAGACCAAGCCAAAAGTGTTCTAACCTTTATTTACAATTTGTTTTTATAATAGAGTATAATATGAAATGGAACTACTAAAATGCTGAGACATGGGCAAAATCCTGAGCCTAAGCTGGGCTTCGAGCCCGCGATTACATTAGTCAGTGGCTCGCGTACTATCCACCACACCAACCGAGGTCCTTCATTTGCCTTTCTTTCAGCCAGTTTCTTTGAAATCGGCATGAAAGCTAGTTAAGTTAAAGCTGTAGTCAAAATTAAAATGTTCCAACTCTTATTTACTGCCTATTCTTTCTTCATGGCTGGGTGCACTGTTTAATTAAAGCCCTAAATTTAAGTTCTGTTTCTAGCTCTGACTTCTGTCGACTGTGAAAAAGCATTTAACAGCATCGAAACGAGTGCAATAATCTTAGCGCTCATCGACGAACGAGTGTTCGGTCCTACATAAGAACACCATCCGACTACTGTTGAAAATGTAGCACGAAAACGCGAAAACCATCGACCTCTTACCATAGCCATCGAAAAAGAGGTTTGACAAGGCGACACCATTCCGCCAAAGCTGCTCACTGCCACATTGCAGTGGATAATGAAATCATTCGATTTTGACCAGAATACTAATGGAGGGTTTTTATCAAAATCATAGCTTTGCTGATAACATCATCATCTTTTTAAGATTCACCAACGAAGCACAACGATGATCGGCACACATAACGAGGCAAGAGAAAATGTCGGAGTACGCATAAAGAGTTAAAAGATCCAATTGATGAAAAAACCTACGCTGCTAAGGTAGAGAAATGGAACTGAATGGTTCTCTGATTAAAGATACCACTTCGTACGAACATGGAAAACGACATGAAAAAAAATCGGACAAACGTAGGCAATTTCATTGACGGGTGATTGCTGATGGCAGTGTCGGATGGAAAAACTAGCTGAGAGACAGGCGAAATGACTGGCATGGTGTGGTGGCGAACGCGTTATTCCCCGAAAGAATAGCGCGTACATTCCCCACTGCATACACTAGCGGTCCGGAGTTTTGCCAATATCTAACCATAATTGTGGTTCTATTTGTTTTAATCGCATAAAATTTTGAAGATCTTAAAGCGTTGAATTCGTTAAAAAAATTTTTTGCGTTATCGTGGTTGGTAGGGCGCTTGTGGCGCAGTGGTCCGGGGCGCCCTGCAACACATACCTGGAATCGATCCTCGTTCCCATAGCTTACCAAGCCTTCCATCCCTTCGGGATCCAACTTTGCACCACTTGTCTGGAAGGATGGCAGCACTGGCTCGATACAACGGCAGACCACAGCGAGTCATTGTAAAGACCAGATATGCATCCAATCACCTCTAAACAATGATTGCTTAATGAAGTCGAGTGCATGGTGCATCGCTCAGGGTCTGATCAACGTCGAGAGCTTTATTTTTCTTTTTCGTGGTTGGTTAAGCATTTCTCGCGCAAGACGTTGTAAAGGTGTTTGAAGAAGTGATAGTTACTAGGTGAAAGTCTGATGAATATGGCGGATGAGGCAAAGTTTCGAAGACGAACTCGTTCAACTTCTGCAACACTGGTTCCGCAACGTGAGGCCGGGCGTTATCGTGAAGAAGGGTTAGTCATTTTCTTCTAAGTGTTTGCTTCCGTTTTGTTGTTCTTGTTGGAGTTTATAGTGCATTTCCCCGATTTCTTGGCAATAATTCTTTGTCATAACCTTTTCGTTCGGATTCGGAAGGCTGTGATGAAACAGGTCGGTCGCAGACAATCAAACAGTCATATAACCTTTTTTCGGTGCAATTTCAGCTTTGGGAAGTGCTGTGGAGCCTTGTTGCAATCCAAACACTGAGCTGAACGTATCCGGTTGTCGCGCAGAATCCACTTCACTTCGCACGTCACGATTCGATCGAGAAGGGGTCGTTTTTGTTGCGCAGAATTAGAGCAAACAATGCTTTAAAGCGAGGATTTTTCTAAAATTATCGTTTAATTCGTGCGGTACCCACTTGTACAGCTTTTTTGTCGTTCCTATGCGATTCCGCCAGGCTGTTCTGCATAGTCTCGAATTCGCGTGTTTGCTTGCACTAGCGTCCTCAATTCGTCGTCTTCAAGTTCACTGGAACGTAAGCGGCTTTCTTATTTTCGTGGTCGAAATCACTGGTTCGGAATTTCCGGAATCACGTTCGCACTGTTGATTCACTAACACTACCTTCACCTCAAACTTCATTAATGTTTCGAGTCTTCTTTGCTGCACCGCGACTGAGTCTGAACTCGTAGAAGAAGATTTGACGGGAATGCGTCTATGACATCTGAAATTGCCATGCTCAAAGTTGGTAAAAAAAATTTAACATTTTAAAAAATACGAAAACATATTTGAAAGAAGCATAAAATCGTCTTTGTAATAAAATATACAAAGAATATTTTATTAGTAAGAAATACAAATGTTTCAAAACGCTCATTTATTTCTGAACAATCTAATGACACCAGGGTTAGACAGTGGGCTGCAAGTCTCAAATCTAGAAAAGCAGTGCTTTTAATAAAAATGGGTAAAAATTTGAATCCCTCACATTTTTGACATGTGCTAAGATGACGGTGATAACGTTAATGATAGTGATAGTGACAGTGGTAACAATGTTGGTGATGATAGCATTGATGCTGACCCTAATGATAATGACAATGGTAATGGTGATAATGATAGTGAGAGTGATAATGCCATAGATAATCATGGTTCTGTTGATGTTCAAGAAAACACTGTGAGAACACCAGAAGAGAGTGACTACCATAAAATTCAGAGAAGCCCTCCAATGACATTTTATTTTCCAATGGAGCAATCCAAAGGGAAAATCACTTCCCTGGCTTAAGTATCTTGCATAATTGGGGCAATATTTACATTTACACAATTGTTTCATGAGAAAAGGTGCAAACGCAATTAAATTTAATCTTTCTGTGCATGTGAACAACGGGAAAAGCTGTGTAGAATATCTCGAGCCGGGAGGTAAAATTACGACAGATGCATTTGAAATTCCTCCCACATTACCTCACTTGCCAACCTGTTCAATGCAACTACGGCGAATCCTACAGAAATTCTTATGCCTATAACGCCAGCGCTAGTTAGGGTTTCGCATGTGATTTTCAAAAAAAATAATTGTGATAGTTTCTACCCTGGGAACTGGCTGCCGTTATAAGTTGTTCAGTACTTTCGCCCTGATTAGATGTGTTTACCCGGAGCTAATGGACCTGATGTGCCTGGGAATAATCTTAGTGAAGGGTTTTGTTGAAATCGACCTAGTCCATGTAGCGTTGATGATGAGAGGACAGAAATCTCATTGGAGGAAGAACAACGGTGCACGTTTAGGACAATGTATCAACCATCGTCAACAAAATTTTCAGATATGGTAAGAAAAACATTAAAGAAACTGTGAGCTTCTACTGTATTTTGACCACGAATATAACCAAACTAATCATTAATTAAATCTGCAACACCACAAAAGAGAAGGCCAAAGTGGTGAAGTATTCTCCTTGAGATGAATCAAAGTAGTAAACTTTGCTGTCATTCTCTTATCGAGAAAATACACCTGAACTCAACTGCATCACCTGTAGTCCCGTTGATTATCCCGTTGAAATCTATAATGACGATCTTGAAGAAAGCATGGTCTTCTCTGCAAAACTTCTTCAAGTCCATATAGAACGCTTCGACTTCTTCTTCGTCATAGTTTGATGTCGGGGCGTAAACGACGAGGATTGTCAAAGCCGGAATTGATCCACATCTTTTTAATCGTAAACGTCCGATTCGGGTTGTAAGTTGTTCGAATGAACCGATGTTCATGGACAAACTCGTGTTGACGAGAACGCCGACTCCTCTTCTGCTGCATGTTGCGAGGAAAAGATCTTCTCCGGTGCCATGGACGGCGTTGAAAGGCTGGCGTCTCCTCGTCTCGCCGTACTCAGCCTCTCCGTACTCGTCGTACCTAACGCTGTCGAATTGAGGTCTCTTTCGAGGTCAGGGGAATAAAGCCTGTTTTCTTTTACTGTTTCTAGCTTTCTGATACTGACGTATAGCTTGCTGGGCTGTGAACGTGGGGGCTGGGTATAGTCACGGGTAGATTGCCAGGCTCTCCCAGAGTGGACATGGAGCTTATTTGTCGGAGGCGACTCCTGACCGCCTTCCATATACTTCCCAGTTACTTGATTGCAGAGTTTTGGCCGAATTGATTCGTAGAATACAATCCGCATAAGCAAGAACGCACCCACACACGCGTGCATGAGTACGCCTCGCAACTACTGAATGTATGTGCCAAATCAGCGCAGCAGAAACAAGGCGTCCATCCCCTGGATCCACCTGTGTCTCAGGGAAGCAAAGGTCGCTTTGGTCCGCGATTAACCTCGTATCCGCTACCTGGGGACGCGCCACGTAGCCTCGCGACTAACGGGCTTGAGATCTCTCATATGAGGGAGATCTGTGGGCACCTGAACTAGTGGTTGTTATTTCGTTTCGAACAACATTGTTCCTCAAACCATTATGTACTACTTTTAGAGGGACTAAGCGTAGGAGGTCAAGATTTCCAGAGCTCTAGCTACGATCGAACTTGTTCAGCGATAGATGCTGGAATGCATGGCTATCCACCATAGTGAAATTCGTGCCTCGCAAAAGAGCTGAGTTGCTTAGTTCGTCCACTTCCAATCGCTCTCCTGTGATCCAGGCGGAAACGTCTTAACTCGACTATCTACAACATTGTAAGGAAAATCGACTCGGCCAGCCTTTCATGATATTCATGGAGGCGAAATCCTTAAGCAGCAAGCGAAGCCACATGCGAAAATGTTCGAAAGCCTTCGTTGATGATGGATACGAGTAGTACGAATTGAATGCACGAAGTGTTGGGATCCACACAGTAGATGTTATAGCAGGTCAAATATAAAAAGTATGAATAATGATTAGTAATTGTACTTAATAACAGTAAATAATAGTAGTAGTGGTATTAATAGCAAAAACGATTTTTTAAATTTTTTTATGTGGCTCGTATTCACGTCTGCTGTGCGGATCCCACACTTCATTCGATTCGTTTCCTCGCATCCATTGTCCACGCATATCTTCCAACTTTTACGTGTGGCTTCCGTTGTTGCTTAAGGATTTCTATTTCATCTTGAATGTCGTAGAATACTGGCCGAGCAATCCTCTCTGGAGTCCTGAGATAGCCGGGCTGGAAAGTTCCCAACAGAGAGTGATTTTTTCCCAGACAAGTCCGGTACCAATTTCTCAGCCCCGGAAGGAAAGAGGCTTGGTTAACCCGGAGCGGAGTCCAACTGGCACCATGTTCGTGATGATGGACATCACTAAATAAATGACTATAAAAAGTACGCAATTATAAAGCAAAAATAATTGCTGTAATAATAACAATAATATTATTTACACGAATAGTAGTGACAATAATAATAATAGTAATAATAGTAAAATAATAATAATAATAGTAATGATACTTACTCTGCTCAGTAAACAATAGAAAAATTTTAATTGTTGTCGAGTGATTGCAAAAGCATAAGTGTATGAAGAAGTATTGTTAACATGATCTTCACAGCTCAGCGTAACGGATGTAGGCGGTTGTCGGTTACCCGACAAACGAGCTAATAGCTCTTCTTCGATGCCCCCTTATTTTTCTCCGAAACGCGAACCACTTAAAGAACAGATCAGAACCGCGTAAGAACCGAATGTGAGCTAGGCCCACTTGATATCCACGCACACAAACACTCTGATGACGACTCATATGGCGGGGGCGGAATGAGGTAAATCACGGATTGCTAACAATATCTAGAACAACGGAAACGAGCGACCCGGCCGAGTCGCGAAAGTGCATTTTGTCCCTGAAAACAAAAAATTATGACCCATTATTTGTTTGACGTACTACGAATCGCGAAGTCAAAATCATAAGGGTAAACGATTAAGCGTGTAGGGTAGGGTTAATAAATCCTTTAGGAATACGCCGTGCATTCGACTCTATTCTTAGCATAGAAGAATTGAGTGAATATGTGTTTGCCCTATATGTATTTTTTTTACTAGGATAATAGCAATTCAGCAAATTCGAGAGGGTTGGAAAGCTTGAACTGCTCAGAATGTGGGATCGAACTAACGACCACGTGTGTATTACGATGTACCTGTAACCACTGAACACATCTTAGCAGTGAACATTGGAAAAAATTGTACTGTAAGACCAAACACTAAAAACATGATGTTTAACGTTTTGTTTTCTGCCTTCTATAATTTTCATGGCAGGTTACTAAGTAAGCGAAATACAACCACAACGTTGCTGAGATATTTGCAAAACTCTGGACCGCAGGTGTCTATGGTGGGGAACGAACGCGCTATTGTCCTTTCCGGGGAGTAACGCGTTCACCACCACACCATGCGGGTCCTTTGTTTCGCACTAAAAACATGGTTTAAAAAAAGAAGATAAGAAAAAAGGATAAAAGGGAATAAAAAAACTGAAAGAAAAAGCAATTTTCCATGAATGCTAGAATTATGGAAAAAGTTCATTTGCAGTGCATGTATAGTTAAATTTATGATTTTCAAAACACAGCCGAATAAAATGTTTCATTTTCAATTCGAGGAAAGATAACCGGCTAGTCATACAGAAAGCATAATGACCAAAAAAAAACACAGAAATCGAATTTGAAAAAGCCAAAATGAACTTGATGGAAATCGCCGTATAAAAACGTCCTGTGCGTTCGTTCACCTGCCACCTGTATCACCTGAAGTCCCGTTGATCGTCGAGTGACTCGAGGGGGCGCCAGTAAATCTTCCGTTTTTCCCTGCCGTGCGCAAGAGTAGACCAGTGGGTTTTGATCACTTTAGGGACTCGTAGAGCATCATATCTTTCTTCTAGGCTTTTCGTGAAAAACTCTGGTCATCGAGCCTTCCTACAGTACGTTTAACAACTCGAGGAATCCAGTCGCAAACGGCTCTTGTCCATCGGTTGTCATTCATACGCATTATGTAGCCAGCCCACCTTATCTTCGACTGTTTGGCTTACAAAACGGCATCTTTAATATTTGATTGTTAACACAGGTCGAAGCTTCGGATCCATTCCCTTACTTGTGTGAAACGGGATCCTTCCAGCATCGTCCTTTCGATTGCACGTCCAATAACACTGAGCGATTTTTCATCCTGTTTACGCAGCGACCAAGTTTCTGTCGCCTACGTTAACGCAGGAAGTACCGTTGTGTCGAAAGGGTGAGCAAGGAGTTGGGTGTTCTTTGTTCTTTTTACTACTTCTTCGATGCTCTTAAAAGGTCCCCAAGCCGCTCGTTTTCTTCTGCTCAGGTCTGGAGCTAATCCGTTCATCGTACTGATTTCCCGACCAAGATAGACATAACTGGAGCATTCGGAGATACTCGTTCTGTTAACCGTGAATGGGGCAGGCGGAACTAATCCGTTGTTTATGAGCATCGTTTTTGTGGGATTTAGCCGAAGACCAATCTTTCCACAAGCTTTGTCAAAGTCAGCAAGCATACGTTCCGTTTGTCTGTTTGGTGTTATAAGGACGATGTCATCAGAAAGTCGAAGACGGTGTAACTGCCGACCATCAATTTTCACTACCATATTTTCCTATTCCAGTGTTCGTATGACGTTCTGGAGGGTGGCGGTAAATAATTTTGGCGAGATGGTATCGCCTTGGCTAACCACTCTTTTGACGTCGATGTTAATATCGTTGTAGAATGGTGAAATCTTGGTTGTGAATTTTTTGTACAGCTCACGAAGAATCTTTATGTACTGACTAGGGACTCCTTAACTTTCAAAGGCTTCTATGACTGCGAAAAGGGTTCGCGGAATGTTCTTCAGGTGTTCTGATCTCATCCTGTCTGCACTTGGTGCTGTTCGATTTTTCACCGACAAAATGGCATGTCGGATTGCGGAAGGGAGAACTGGTAGTGCAATATATCCATCCTCCTTTATTTCATATAACCGAAGGTGGACGTGATCGAGGGGATCCGAGTACTATTCGTGAATGATTTTCTCCATTGCCTTTCTGGACACTGTGACTGTTCCGTCTGGGCGTCGGATATGCGTTCGTTGCACAAGTAAAATAGTTTTAGTGCCATTTAGAGTTAATTTTTAGACTACCATATTTATCCACAAGCAGAAATAAAAATATTTCTGTGAATGACAGCTTGAAGGGAACAGAACGAGTGGGTAAAGTCAGTCTTCCAGATCGGACAACTTGACTTACGAAGGTAAACCATGTAGCTATGCATGTACACAAAACTATAGAAATTGTGGAATTACGTTATACAAAAAGTTTCTGCTTTCAAGTTTAAGTGAAAAGGTTAGAGCACTAAGCTCTCTGCGTTGATCAATCTCTGAGGAATACGCCATGCATTTGACTTCAATAAGTATCGGTTGGAAGTGATTGAATACACATTTGACATGTAGAATAACATGCAGTGGCCACTGCAACTATCTCTTAGACAAGTCTGGCTCCAATGTGTAGACCCTAAAGGGATGGAGGATTGGTGGGTCCGGGGTCCAGGGACCGATCCCATGTGTATTGCAAGGCGCTTTCCATTGCGCTACACGCGTCTCCGTGTTCAGGTAGAATGCGATTTTGCTTTCCATTTCTCTCTCGTTGTTCAGTTCGGTGTGGGCACAATGAAACACGAGATGAAAAGTTGATGAGGAGGGTAGTGTTACAGCCGTTTGTTATTAGTTTTTGTGGAGTTTATTCGAATTACAGACGAGGGCGACGACATGCCATTTGCAAATAGAAGCTGAATCTTTGCGGCAAACACACAGCCGTCTCGATCAAGTACAATTAAGCACAAGTCAACTTAAAAGAGCCCAAGAAGCACCTCAGCCGAATCGCTTTGCGGAGTCTTTCGTATTTCACGAGCTTACTAGATTAAAAAATACAAAGAAGGGAGGCAATGACGATTGACGAATTGATAAGTTGAAATCACTGCAATCGTCATGAATACTGGAATGTTGTTGGAAAATAATTAACACTTACCTGTCATACACTTCGAATACGCCAATACGCCCTAAGAATAAACGTTTTTTGCGAAACAAGAAAATTTTTCGAATAAGATTTAGTAAGGTTTTGCTAGTTTGGAAAAACTGCCTATGCTAGTTCTTCCATCGATACTGTATCTGCTAAAGTTTGTCGAGGTAAGCAGTAGGTCGATTTATCGACATCTAACTTCCTGCTCTACAAGAACACGGCAAAATTTTTTATTCAAACAATGATGAAAAGGATAAAAATTGTGAGAAAAATGGAATTTTCGTTAACAAAAAATCAAAGGTAAGCAGCTGGAAAGTCGACTGTAAGGAAAGCAAAACGAAGCACAACTGTTCTATTGTGAAAATGATAAAAGTAGACGAATCTTTTTTAACGATCACTATTTTTCTCACGCCCACGGCTCACCAAGCTTTCCATTCTCTCAGGGTTGATAAATTGGCACCAAACTTGTCTGGGAGGATGACATCGCTGGCTCGATACAACGGTGGGCCACCGCGACTCATTGTAAAAACCAGATAAGCACTCAATCACCTTCAAGCGATGCTTAATGAAGTCGTATGCATGGCGCATCCCTCAGGGATTGATCAACGCCGAGAGCTTTATCTTTACTAGCTTTTAGTCAGTATTTAAGAGGTTTTGGCAGGTATTTTTGCATATAGGAAGAGTCCAAAATAAATGAAGTCGGAAGTCTTCCATAGTGGCACGTAAAAACGGTGGGTTTTCGAGAAGCCGTTGGCCTTGTAATTATCGTTCAAAATTTCATCTTTCTGTTTGTGCTGTTGAAGCGCTTGGCTTAGTAAATTGCGTATTAGTGTACCCTCCCAGGCTCTGAAGAAGACGGTACTGCCGAAAGGTGAGTTACCGTTGTGTTATGTGTGTTCTATGTGTAAAAAAGCAAACGTCTGCTGAATAACAACCCCGCGATTGCTGAAAGAGAAGACGACGAATTTAAAAGAAGTCAATAGTGTAACGGAAACTTTATTGCAAATCCATAGCAACGTACTTAAACCAGTAACCTCATGAGCTCGTTCATGTTTTTCATTTCTTTTCTAGCGTTTTTTAGTAGGTTTCTTTGCCGTCAAACAAGTGACATCCCCATGCCCAGTTTTACGCATTTTTGAGTCTCAAGAAATGTTTTGTCTACTTCATTAAGGTGTTGACAATGAAAAGCATCAACAACAGAAAAAACATGAATAAATGAATAGAAAATAGAAATTTAAGAAAAAATGGGATGAAAAATATTTGTTATACGGAGTTATTCAGGCTAGAGGAAGATGAGTGTACCAATGAAATATCGAGTGTTTGCTGAGTTCGAGTGGGATTGCGTGAAACGACACTCTCGGCACGGAACGGTAGCGGCGCAGCTCAACCCTCTACTCAATCCTCAACTTGATCTTCAACCGCATAACGTTCTCGCACACTGTTCTTAAACAGGAAGTCACTCAACTACTCGACGTACATGTCCAACTAACGCCGTTGTAACTGTGTATCTTGATTTTTTTAATTCTTTTTCCTTTGGTTTATGGGAAGCGCTAGGGTTAAAGATGTCGATAGACGCAATAGTACCCTGCTGAGGTTTGAACTTTCTCCTAGCCAACCAAGTATTCCACTGCTCCGGTGTCGGCGCATTAGTGGGAATCATGTCTGCAAAAGAAAGTTCCCAGGATCAACTTTCTATTAACCTCGGCATTGGAATATGAATGCGTCGTTTTCTTGTTCAGCAATCGCGAGGTTTTTAAACAGCATACATTTACTTCCATAGAGAAACACAATACAATACAACACTAGCTGCCGTTTCGGCAGTATCGCCTTCTTCAGAGCCGCTTTTTTCGTGACTTCCAGTGAGGAAGTTTAGAACAGCTGATTATAGTCGCATATGGTTGATGACTCTATGATGAAAGAAAGTTCCGTCCAAAAAGCAAAGAACAGAGCTTGGATGCGCTGAAGGCCTAGGAACGTTCTACAACAGACTTCCAGGAAAAATTAACTCGATCGCTACGAAAAGATATTCATAAAGAAGAAAAAGTTATCAAGTGGCAACTGAACCTCTACTATAACAGAAATCCATTAATGGAACACGGGTTAACGGCAATGCGCCTATTGAAAGCAGTGCTGGGATCCGAACATATGCGATTCGAACACATGTGAAGTGAGGTCATGTAAACAAAAATACTCTTCATTTCAGCCCTCGATTCTTCCTCGCTTCATTGGCGCTTTGCATTCTTAAGAACCGAAATGAGATGAACAACGACTGGCTCATTTGGCGAGCAGAGTAACAAAAGCTGAAGAGTGGTTCGAGATTTCTAACTAAAAGTCTTATTGGTAATATAAATCTATGCCGTAAACAGCAAATCGCCGTTTTCGTGTAAGAAAGCTGATGATAAAGTAAGCAATTTCCCCAAAAACCAAGATGACCCGCGATTGACTTTGTTGGCATTTAGGAACACTATATCGCTTCGGCTAAATGCAGAGTGTTCTGGTGGCCACACAATTTGTGACAACAAACTGTTTACATGGGCGGGATTAGCCTACTTGTTTGCTGTTACTAGACAGGACTTCAGGCTCCATCACAGAGCAAGATTGAGCGTAGTTAAATAAACTTAAGCTTGGCTCAATTAAACGTCTACGTGAAAAATAAATAAGAGGTAGTGGCGCTAGCATGCACCGATGATGACTGATCGCAAAGTTCTAACGAAAGAGCGATTATTGTATTATGCATCGCTCAAAATCAGCAGATCTTCTAGATTTGCATGAAGGGCCAAAGTATAAACTACTCGGCTGTGGTCAACCCATGAAGGATTCGTTTTGCATTCAACTTTATCAAACATCGTTGAGATAACTGAACACAAAACTGGCTTACACAATCTGTTGAGTGGGTTGCGGATATATCAAGGCAGTGTTTTTGTGCACTCAGAGAATTTTGGTACCTATCCTTCGACCTCAAAGGAATTTTAGGCTTGCTTAGCCCGAAATGCAAAATGAAATAAAAGATAGCTTCTAAGTTACTAACAAGTAACACTTTAATAACAAGAAGATATTCTTCATTATATTTCACATCGACCATGAACTTTAGTTATCCCAATGTATTGGTAAAATGAATCAGCAGTGAATCATCAGCTCATAAATGCATAATGTAAGTCGCTTGTGATTAGTCATCATTACTTATGTTTCAATACCATTATTATTATTTACTTGTGAAAGCGAAACGAAACCGAAAGGCCATCAGAGATTTTAATTTGCTGAAATTAGATGGATTTCAAGAGATACTGTAATCGACAGCATCGTATACGACCAGCTTTCCCACCTGCTAGACAGTTGAGTGTTTAAAAAAGTAGCTGTAACAGCATAAGCTGCAGAAGCTAGTAGGAGTATCTGCAGCATCACTCGAGACTGCACTAAGTATAAGGGCGAGGTGATCGTACTGAAACCCGCACACTTACTGCCATGAGAAATGCAGTGCGGAGGATCATCTGCGCCTACTGCAGGCCCGAATCAAGACACCAGCTGCATTTTTCGTTAAATAAAGGCTAAGGATAAAGCTCTCGGGGATGATCAATCCCTGAAGGATATGCTTTACATTCGACTTCATCAAGCAATGTTTGGTGACTGAACTTGGATTGGACGCTTGGACGGTCCGTTTTCACAAGCCGTGCGGTCCCTAGCACATATGCCATTCGTTCCTTACTTTCGCAATCGTAGTCCATGGTGGTGGCCTTGTTCCAGCGTGGTAGCACTTGCGAGTCTCACACCGTGATCTGTAAAGCAACCGCAGCTGCAGGTACAGCTGATTAACTTTGGTCAGAACTTCGCATTACGGCTATATATTGAGAGTGCCGGTTATATTTCAAAAGACATCGCTCAAGCGCTCTGTGAGTAGTGCGAGGCATTCTTGACGTAGTCGAAATATCAACCCACGTCTCTGCAGCATAACAGAGCGCTGGGAAGATCGTAGAATCAGAGAGGTGAGCGCGGATTTTCGGGCCCTTCATTTGGTTGGTGTCTTCTTTGAGAGGCCCGTATGCGGCCCAAGCTGCTCTTCTTCTTCTATCTAGTTTCTCGTTTATGTTGTTTTTTATGTTCATTGAACGCCCAAGACAAACGTGCGAGGTAGTCTCTCCAATGAGAGAGCCATCCAATTCAATTTTTTCGCCTTCGCACTGTGAGTTTTTTTATAAACTGGGTCTTCTTTCGATTTATGAAAAGTCCGATCTTTCCCCGCTTCGTTGAGCTCGTTGATCGTCACTTCTGCTTCGCTAGTACTTCTTGAGAAAATGACAATTTCGTCGGCAAAATGAGGGTTTGGCAGAAGTTTTCCACCAATACGTATGCATTTCTCATCCCAATTGAGTAACTTCATTTTCCACTGCAGTGCGGCACTGAACAGCTTTGGCGATATTGTGTCGCCCTGTCGAACCACTTTTTTGTGGGTATTGTAAGAGGTCGATGGAAAAGCTGTATTTTCATAGCGCAGTTCCGATAACAGTCAGACAGAGTCCTTATGTAGGACGGGTCGACGGTCCTTGGTCGACGAGTGCTGATGGAATTGCATTTGTTTCGACACTGTTAAACGATTTCTCATAGTCAGCAAAGGTTAGGACTAGAGGCAAGTGGTATTTCCGACAAACTTCGATGACACTGGACACGGTTTGGGCGTGGTCTATGCAGCAAAATCCTTTTCGAAATCCTGCTTGCTCGACAGGTTGCGCCTCATCCAATGTCCTTGGTATGCGAGGATAATCTTTGTGAAGAGCTTGTACAGTACACTCAACAAGCATATGGGACGATAGTTACGAAGATCTCTTTGGTCTCCTTCCTTAGGCAGGGTAACCGTGCGCAACGTCCTCCACTGGTCTGGGATTTTTTTCTTTTGAAGTTAGCCTGTCATATGATCTGCGAGAGGTACATGTAAATTGTGGCCCCTAGCTCTAAGGAAATCGGCAGAGATACTATCGGGTCCTGGAGCTGTGCCTCTTTTTATCCTTTCTATCGCAACTCGAACCTCCGGCGGAAGAATTCCAGGTGGTTTTCCTCTAGCGGGCATATTGGGCCCGGGACGGGGTTTCTGGAACGGAAAAGTTGGAGTAGAACGTTTCCGCTATTAATTCCATATAATGGCAAAAAGTTTTGACGATCCTATCTTCGTTCATCAGGGCTGACAGCGGAACATTACAATCACAAAAATCCCGACAGCATTTTTTCAGACTGCTTCTTTTCTCTCCTGGTTCCAGTATCTTCTTCTGCTTGTACCGTTGTAGATCTTCCTGCGAAGCTCTTCCGCGGCTGGCGTTTACTACTAGCCATGGTAAACGTGTTTCAGTAGAATCAAGCTTCAGTTTCCTTCTCTTTTCGAGCAACTCCCTAGTTGTGATGGAGATGCGATCCGATCTTCTTGCTTGAGGAACTGAAGCTAACTCGGCACAACTTTTCAGTCTTTCGACAAGCAGCTCGTAGTCTTCGGCCGGATTTTCTTTAATTTGCCACTCACGTTTGGATAGGACTTCGTTCAGAATGTTTTCGTCGCATACAGCTAGACTTTTTGCTCGTGGTCGATGAAGAGAGTTCTTTTCCAGCTTGCGGCTGAATCGAATCTTCGCGCGAAGAAGGCGGTGATCGCAACCAATACAGAATGACAGGACTGCCGATGTGTCAAGTAGGCACTATCTTCTGTTAGACAGAATATGGTCGATCTCCGCATTAGTCATGCCGTTAACGAGTTCCCATGGAAGAGACGTGCTGCTGACAGGAGTCCTGCGAGACGGTTCCCATTCTCATTTCTTTCCCCTAATCCAAAATTTCCGATCCTGTATTTGCTCTCGTTGCCCTTTCCTATTCTGGCGTTGAAGTCTCCAACAACAAATTTATGATATGCTTTATCATTGCGGATGACTTTCTCTAACTGATAGTAGAACGCATTTAATTCGTTTTCATCAACTACGTCGATCGGTGAGTAGCAGTTGATGACAGTGATCTTATGATGCGAAAGTTGAAGACGGATGGCTATGCGAGGGGAAAGGATCACGTATGAGTCGACGAGATGAACAATGGACGGATGGACGACAAAGCCTACGCCACCGACATTTCGTGACAGGACCTTTTCTCTGCGGAACACAAGGGTCCCGTTATTTAGCTGGCGGATGTCGGTTTTCTCGGTTTTTGTTTCTTGTAATGCAATCACGTAAAATTTAATGCGATCTGCGGCTACAACAAGGGCGTGAAGATCGGCGTCTGTGGAGAGTGTTCTGACATTATACGTGCATAGACTAAGAAAGAGTCTCCATAGCGTGTCATGCGTGTGTTCGTCAGATTCGGTCCCAATGACGTCCTGCGTAACGTGATTTTCTGGCCTATCACCGGTCTTCTCACCGCCTGACGTCATAGACGGGAGCACCCAGTGTGCGGGGTACTGAGGTCGGCCTATTGCTGGTCGTGCAACTTGGTCCACCCTGGAGTTCTGACGTAACCTCGCAAGGGCGTATCCAGGTCTTCACCACGGTGTGGATCAGAGGGTAGTGTGTTTTCGGCGACGAATCCTTCGCTCGGTCTTCTTACTAGTTGATTCGGAGAGATATTAAAACCGAAATCAGAAACGAAAGTAGGAATGTAAAAGTAACCGACTGCTCAAGGACGATGTAGAAGCCGAATCCCCTGCCATGTATAATTGAACTATAATATATATTTTCGTGGCAAATTTCATAGCTTAGAAATTGAGATGATGGAACAAAAGTTTCGAGAAAATTGCTTTTAAGAGTTCAAACTTGGACGTAAAGCAGTCAAGCAGCTCTAAACGCTAAGTGTTAACGAGTACACAGTGCGACGATGGTTTCCACAATTTCGTCGTAACGAATTCGAGGTTTAAGCTAGGGAAGGTCATGGGTCACAACGAAGTTGAATTGAAGGCTTTAGTGAAAGCAACCAACAGCACGACTGCAACCTAAGCCGTCAATTAGTCTGCAGTCGTCTTTATCAATCCTTGTGCAGGTCGGAAAACAGTATGATCTGCCCTAACAGGGAGGAGGGATTGCATGAGTTCTGGTACAATGTGTTTGATTTCGTGTAAGCCATGGCGTGAGGAGTATATCGGCGAAACGGGTAGACCGATTTATGTCAGCATAAAGGAAAATCTGTTTGGAAAAGTTAAAATTCGTCAAAGCACTGCTCTAGGTACACATAGGGCAGAAAAGTACACTGGCGATGATTTTGAAGTGAATGTCCAGATCCTAGCGCAGGAAACGAAAACGTCAGCGCGCAAGACATCTCACTATCACACGTGACCTGCCGTCTTATTTTAAAATGATTTTTTCACCTAGTTGGGTCTTGTTTGCGAGCCCACATGAACAGCGCGTGGGCCAGCCCTACCGTAGCAGCACGGTAGGCAGTCTTTTTTGATCAATACGGCATCTGTTTGAAAGTTTGAGTTCCATTAATACTATACATATTTCACAGAATATAAGGCTACTATTACATAAAATACGAGGCTCTGACGAAGGCGAAATTGTCGAAAAGTCGGTTATCGACTAACAACATCAACAGCAACGAAAACAACTACAACAACGACAACGAAGGCCTGTACCAACCTCGTAGTGACTCAACAAGATCAGTTTATAAGACCATATAAATAAATATGAAAGACAACTGTTCAAAATGTTGCAGGAAAGCTCGATGTAAACACCTCAAGTGTTTCGAAACACATAAGGAAGTAATATTTCGAAACCGACTTTCCTTGAACCTCGGTATCAATAATCAATATGTATTCTTTCTTTGATGAGCTGAGTGGTAACAACTTGTATTTCTTGTCAGCTTGTCAGCTCATGAACTTGTCAGCTCATCAAAGAAAGAAAACATATTGATTATTGATACCGAGGCTCAAAGAAAGTCGGTTTCGAAATATTACTACGCTTTGTGCTAGCTGATAAAAACACCGACTTCTGCACGATGTACGCGATGATTATGTCCGGGAGAAAAACAAGTTTTTGTCACCGAACATTGTCATTATATCAACCATCAGCATCGTGTATAAAAGGGCATCACTGAGTGAGGATGCCTCATTCGGAAAGATGGCTCACCGAGGAAGACCTGACTCGACACGAGGGCGAAGCTGCAACGTCGAGACGAACAACAAGCATGGACCATCGCGACTCGGTTCACCGGCTATGAGGAAGACGAAGACGTCGAAACGTTAGCCGAAAATGAATAAATGTTATTATCAACCTTGTGTCAGCTCATCAAAGGAAGAATACATACTTAAGGAAGTTTTGAAAATCGCGAAGGATCAACAACGGATGCCGGACCACTTTGTAAGATGCTGCGCCACCGAAGCGCGGCCATGTTTCTCATCACCTTCAGTGCGAAGTTTGAACGATTTAGAGTAAAGGATAAAAAAAGAGGATAGAGCTCTCGGCGTTGATCAGTCCCTGAGGGATGCGCCATGTACTCGATTTCATTATCGTTGGAGGTGGTTGAATGCATATCTGGCCTTTACAATGACTGATGCTGGCCCACCGGTGTATCGAGCCAATTATTTTATCCTCCTAGAAGTGTCTGGTACCAATTTGCCGACCCAAAGAGATGGAAGGTTTGGTGAGCCATGGGCGCGGTGATCGATTCCACCTGTGTGCCGCAGTGGCGCCTCCAACCACTGCACCACACGCCACATACGATTTAGAGCATGAAGATTTTTCTCGTCTATCATCCTCTAGCCCTTCGCCTGCCAAACACCACTTTTACAACTGTCTTGACAACTACAACGTTGCTGAGATATTTGCAAAGCTCTGGACCGCAGGTGTCTATGGTGGGGAACGAACGCGCTATTGTCCTTTCCGGGGAGTAACGCGTTCACTACCACACCATGCGGGTCCTTTGTTTCGCCTGTCTCTCAGCTATTTCTATCGATCTCTGTCACACCTGCGGTCCAGAGTTTCGCAAATATCTCAGCAACGTTGGAGTTGTATTTCGCTTAGTATCCTGCCGCGAAATTATAGTAGGCAGAAAATAAAAAGGTATAACATTGTCTTGACAACTTCCTTTGTGAGAGATTTCCTACAAACGAAGCCGATGCCGAAACTGCATTCAGCAACTTCAGTGCTTCCAGTAGTCCATGGTTACATGTGACCGGAATGCGTAATATTGTTCCTCGTCAGCAAAGATGCGTAGATCGCAGTAGTTTTATTTTAACTACGACAATGTTAAGATGTTTGCAAATGGTGCGCTGGTGAACACGTTATTCCCGGAAAGGGTAATGGCGCACTCGTTCCCCACTGCAAACACTTGCGATCTAGAGTTTTGCAAAACTCTCAGCATTGTTGTGGTTGTATTTCGCATAACACTCTGTCGTAAAAGTTATAGTAAGCAAAAAATAAGAAGGTGAACAGTCTTATTTCAGTTAACGAAGTTTAATCTGGACTATGACATACCACTGCCAAAATTGAAGTTAGAATCCGCCACTAATTTCCGAAGCGAATATTAAACTCACACTCGTAAGAAACTCGCCAAAGCACCGCAAGGGTAGAAAAAGCAGCTTGATCTGGCATTCAAAACACTGAGCTACCACTTTTATCGAAACAAGAACCTCTGCCTAAGCTGGGCATCCTTAAACATTGCCAAAAGATCCTTCATAAAAGATATTTGGCCATCGAGGCCGCAACTCAACAAAAAAACGCTATCATGTAGAAAGCGGTGAGTTTTTCGAGAAGCTGTTGATCATGTAATTGCCACAAAGTTTTTCGTCTTTTTGTAAGTGTTATTGAAGCGTTGTCTAGTAGATTGCATATCAGTATACCCTTCCAGGCTCTGAAGAAAGGCGAAGGAAGAAGGCGATACTGCCGAAACGTCAGCTACTGTTGTATTGTATTGTGTTTTTCTATGGAAGTAAATGGTTGCTGTATAGCTGTCGTCGGAATTAAAAGAGATGTTCCACAAAACGCTACATTCTTTTCAAAATTGCTAAAGAACTATCTCTGCCAAAAACGCAACGATGAGTATGGAATGGGGCAACAAGGGAGTTTAAATTTGGAGCCGGAAGCTAGACCACTCCTACCTCGCTGATGAAATTGTTCCTATAACATTAATAAGTAGTAGGGAGGAAGAGGAGCTGCTGACGGTGCAGGTGAAAAGCCCTTGGTTGAACCCAAGGAAAAAGAAATGGAAAATAGGAAACAGGACCGCTTCTTATGAAAGGCTTATCGAATATTCCAAGAAGAGGATTACTGTAAGAGTATTACTTTTGAGCTAAATGAGGAAAACTCTTTAAACGTATGTCAGCAATCAAAGATTATTGATGATTCCACGGTGTTCAAAAAGCAAGCGAGACGAATACTTTATGTACTACAACGATAACCGATGTAGAAGAACCTTCAGGGATTGGTTTACAAAATGTAGGGTCTCAACAAGAAAGACAAGACAGCCAGCTTCTTAACGAAGAACCAAAATGAGAAAACCATATCGCTTTTTCATGGTTTTCTTTTTAGGCGAACAAGAGCTGCTAGGCAGATCTGGCATGCGACTGGGATGAATCGAAACTTTACTGGGGTCAATGCTCGAGTAACCTGACGATCGGTGACAGAACAGTGATACTGTTACCGTTGGAAAAAAATGCACGTAGTTTCAAGTTTTTAGAGCTTTGAATATTCATGCCGAGGTTAAGAAAAGGTTAGTTTTTAAAACATTAAAAATTTTTGTGCCAGTTAATCCATTTAATGTACTGCCCATTGCTGCAAGGCTCATTTCCTGATTTGGGATAGCAGATCATACTGAATAATAAATAACAGCTTAATAAGGGTAATGTACAAAATAGAAACTTTATTCAAGCAATGTTCCACTCTAAAAGATCCTAATGGATACTACTACCAAAACCCATATCGCGAGAGCAAATGGCTATGGACAATCGACTCGATTCACTAGGTCTCAGTAGAAACGAAGTCGTCGAAAAGTTAGCTGGATAAATTTTCACAGCAACCACGCACGAGCATAGAAATACAGAGAATTATTCCTAATAGTGGAAAATCACGGTGATAGTTGGGCCAAACCCTAATAAAAGGTCAATGTACTACAGAAAACTTGAAGCTTTCGTGATCACGTGTTCCTGCTAACCACACAATTGAGTTCCTAGCCTTAAAATTCCATCATGAAAAAAGCCCTCGACGCTGATCAATCTCCGAGGGATGCGTCATGTACACGGCTTCATCAAGCATCGTTCGGAGGTGATTTGTCGACCCCGGAGGGATGGAAGGCTTGATGGGCAATGGGCGCGATGATCGATTCCACGTGTGTGTTGCAGGACGCCTCCGACCACTGCGCCACACCCGAATTACGAAAATTCTATCATAATAAACAATTTTAACAAATGTGGTAAATGTTCACTTTATATTTTCTGACTTCTACAATTTTTATGGCAGGGTATTAAGTGTAATACAACCACGATCTTAATCCTTTTGCTTACTGCCTTTTTCTTTTTAATGATAGGGTATATTGCGGGATATAACTCGTATATAATGCTGAGACATTTGAAAAACTCCGGACCGCAGGTGTCTGCGGTGGGGAACGAACGCGCTATTGTCCTTTCTGGGGAGTAACGCGTCCATCACCACACCATGCAGGTCCTCCGTTTCGCGTGTAATTAAAGTTATGTTTCGCAATACATACCCTGCCGTTAAGAAGAGTAGGCAGTAAATAACAAGTTTAAATTGTGACTATAACTGCAGCCTCAGCTTAGTTGGGTTCGTTGCCGATTTGGGCTCCCCAGATCAATCGCGCTGACGGGTGATTGCTGATGGAAAAAGATCGATAGAACTAGCTGAGAGGCACGCGAAACGAAAGACCCGCATGGTGTGGTGGTGAACGCGTCACTCCCCGGTAAAGGACAAAAACGCCTTCGTTCCCCACCGCAGACACCTGCGATCCGGAGTTTTGCTAATAACTCAGCGTCATTAAAGTTATATTTCGCAATATGTATCCTGCCGCTAAAAAGAGTAGGCAGTAAATAATAAGTTAAAATTGTGCCTACTTGAAGTGTTTTTCGGTAGTTCTTCTCCATCTGCCTATTTCACAGAACATCCATGATCGAACGCAGTGATTGCAGATAAAGGAAAAGTTAAATGCTTACCATATTTTTTCCTTATATGTTTAACATGTAGGAGATGACTCTATCAACATTTTGAGTAACACTACATCCATTTTTAAAAGCAGTTTTATAAACCATCATTCCCGCATATTCTTCTATTTTTAAGCGAATACGAGGTTGACGAAAAGGCTTATTCGGCCAAGTTCGGCGTCTTCGTGCTATTCAGAGCAGGTGATCCGATTCGATGGTTCACAGTTGTGCCCCCTCTCGATGTGGTGTCTTCGTTGTTACATCGAGTCGAATCTACTTAAGGAAACATCCGAATGAACTTCACAAGGCAGATGAGGTTGAAAAATATCATTTTTTGTCCAACTTTCTTGAAATTTGTCTCTCTTCAAGAAGAATCTCATGTTACTAGAAACAATTTCTGGATTCCCTGTGAGAGAATTTCGATTCAGGATACAAAATTCACCACGAGCAGTAATATTTCTGTTCATAATTGAGAGGCGCGCTGTCAGGAAATGCGGCAGCAGTGGTCGCAGAAAATGGCCATCATTTCCAAGAAAGGTTTAAGTTCTAAGAAAAGTGCGCATTTTATGAAAAGCTACATTTTTGGAAGCAAATGTCATGGACATAAAGGCTCCAAAAGCTCTCGGTGTTGATCATTCCTTGAGGGATGCGCTATGCATTCGATTTCACCAAGCATCGTTTGGAGTTGATCGAATGCATAAAGCTAGAGCTTTTACAATGACTCGCAGTGGCCTACCGACGTATCGAGCCAGTGTTACCATCCTCACAGACAAGTTTGGTACCAATTTATCGAGCTCGGAAAGCTGGAGAGCTTGGGCATCATGGGTGTAGGAATCGATTCCACGTGTATGTTGCTGGGCGCCTCCGACCACTGAACCACATGCGCCCTGTTGTCCCATGTTATGGACATAAAGGATAAATTCTAAAAGAGAAGGATACATCATATATAAGATGTGTTGAGTGTGTGTAGAAAGTCACTATAAAGATTACGGATGTAGATTATAATAAGCAAAAGGATAAAGCTCTTGGCATTAATCAATCCCTAAGGTATGTGCCATGCATTCGACTTCATTAAGGATCGTTAGAGGAGGTTGAGCGCATATTTGGCCTATACAATAGCAAGCCTACCTATGTATCCAGCGAATGCTGCTATCCCTGCAGGCAAGCCTGGTACCAATTTGCCGAGCCCGAAGAGATGGAAGGCTTGGTAAGCCGATAAAGCAAACGACCACATGTGTGCTAGGTACCTCTAACCATTCCGTTACATGTGCTCCATTAACTTCAGAAACAGTAAAAATTTTAGTTCATATTTATTTGTTTATGTGGCTTTTATTCTGTATATTCCAGAACATGTTCCGCTCAATTCCTGTCCTGTCTTGGTCATTCACAAAGCTGTTCAGTAGGTTTGCGTGTAGGTTCAGCTGCCCTTTTTCGCTCTTAATATTTCGTCCTATAAATGTGTTATAGTAGCAGCTTGAAACTTTTTTTGGATTTAAAAACGCTTTAAGTGGGAGGGATCGAACAAACTACTACCCTCCCAGCCAATCTGCGAACTCCAAAGTGCTGAAGCTGTAGCGATCTGGGAACAGGATCAAACCAGTGACAATAAAAGCATCACAAGGTACCTCAAATCACAGCGCTACATAGGTTGTATATGCACAATTACATCTCTCGACGAAGCTTTCTCATATGAGGGATCTCGAGCCGGTTAGTCGCGAGGCTACGTGGCGCGTCCCCAGGTACGGATAGGGGGTTAATCGCGGACCAAAAGCGACTTTGCTTCTCTGACAGGCAGGTGTATCAAGAGGATAGACTCCCTGTTTCTGCTGCCCTGATTTGGCACAAACTTTTTGTATTTGCTGGGCGTATTCATGCATGCGTGTGGGTGCGTTCTTGCTTATGCGTATTGTATTCTACGAGTCAATTCGGCCAAAAGCCTGCAATCAAGTGACTGGGAAGTATATGAGAGGCGGCTATGAATCGCCTCTAACAAATAAGCTCCATGTCCACTCTGAAAGAACCTGGCAAGCTGCCTGTGAGTATACCCAGCCCCCACGTTCAGAGTCCAGCAAGGTATACGTGGGTATCAAAAATGCTAAACACAGTAGTCGCCGGCGTCAGCGCTCTCGTTAACACGAGTTTGCCCATGAAGATCTATTCATTCGAACAACTTACAACCCGAATCGGACGCTTACGATTAAAAAGATATGGATCAATACTAGTTTTGACAATCTTGGTTATTTACGCGGCGACATCAAACTATGAGGAAGACGAGATCGAAGAGTTCTATATGAACTTGGAGAAGTTCTACAGAGACAACCACACATTCTTCAAGGTCGTCATTGGAGATTTCAACGCCAAGATTTGACTAAAAAGAAGAAGAATGTCCGAAGAACTTCAGATTGGGACCTACGGGATAAAATGGAACGAACAAGGTAAGCGGATGTCTGAGTTTATCATGGCGACCAAGGCAATCCATGGTAACTCGCAATTCCACAAGCCCCACCCTCAACGCTGGACGTGGGAGCCTCCCAATGGAGAGTACCATAACGAAATAGACCACATCATAGTAAATAGGAGGTGTTACCTAACCGATGCCGCTGTTGTCTCTATACACGTGATCAGACCATCGCCTTCCTCGTGCAAGATTCTATTTCTCGCGGAAAGGAGAAAAAGCCGCTAAATTTCAAAACCGTAGTCCCAGAACCACTGCAAACTGGGACTTATTCAATTCATAAGTCGGCTATTGGGATGATGCTATTTTCGATAACATCGACGAAGAATACGACCGGCTCACTTAACATCTTCACGTAGGCGCTATGAAAGCTGAGAGTTCAAAATTCATCAAGAGTCTATCTCCACGAACACTCGAGCTGATACGCCAGCGTGGAATCGCGCCAGCTACAGACAACCGTAAACTAACGTCCGAACTTGCAAAACAATGCAGACAAGCAATAAAAGAAGATCTCAAAGAGAGAAGAGCCTCAGTAATGGTCGAAGCTGTAGAGGCTGGGAAAAGCATTCGCAAAGCCCACCGAAGCTTCGCCAATTACAAGACCAAAATGTTTGCACTCCTGCGCCCAGACGGAACAGTTGCAGCGTCCGGAAAGGCAATGGAGAAAATCGTTCACGAATACTACTCGGATCTCTTCGATAGCCACGTCCACCTTCCGTCATATGAAATTTTTGGAGGATGGATATGTTGTACCACCGGTTCTTCCTTCCAAAATCCAACATGCCATTTCGTCGGTGAAATATCAAACAGCACCGGGTCCGGACAGAATGAGATCAGAACACCTGAAGAACCTTCTGCCAGTCGTCGTAAACACACTGGCTCGGCTCTTCACACGTAAGCTGTCCGAATGCAAAGTTCCTACTCAGTGGAAGACCAGCAAGACCGTGTTATTGTTCAAGAAGGGTGACCTGACCGAATATCGGCAACTATCGCCCAATCTGCTTACACTCTGTCGTCTACAAACTTTTTACTCGAGTCATTCTAAACAGGATTAACAGAACGCTAGACGAAGGACAGCGATGTGGGCAAGCAGGGTTTTTAGAGGATTTAGTACGATGCACCACATCCACACGGTAACACGGCTCATTGAAGTATCACGAGAGTACAAAAGACCGTTCTGTCTCACTTTCATCGATTTACAGAAGGCCTGTGATTCAGTTGAGATAGAATCAGTCTTGGTAGCCCTTGATCGCTAAGGAGTCCCTACTCAGTACATAAAGATTCTTCGTGAGCTGTACAAAAATTTCACAACCAAGATATCACCATTCTACACCGATATTAACATTGACGTCAAAAGAGGAGTTAGGCAAGGCGATACCATCTCGCCAAAATTATTTACCGCCACCCTCCAATACGTCATACGAACACTGGAATGGGTTAATATGGAAGTGAAAATCGATGGTCGACAGTTACATCATCTTCGCTTTGCTGATGACATCGTCCTTATAACAGCAAACATTAGCCAAGCCGAAAGTATGCTTGACGACTTTGATAAAGCTTGTGGAAAGATTGGTCTTCGACTAAACCTCACAAAAACGATGTTCATGGAGAACGGATTGGTTTCGCATGCCCCATTCACGCTCAACGGAATTAATACCTCCGAATGCTCCAGTTATATCTGTCTAGGTCGGGAAATCAATATAATGAACGACTTAGCTCCAGCGCTGAGCGGAAGAAAACGAGCGGCTTGGAGAGCTTTCAAGAGCATCGAGGATGTAGTGAAGAGGACAAAGAACGGCCGACTCCGTGCTCATCTTTTCGACTCAACGGTATTTCCTGCCCTCACGTATGCGTCAGAAACCTGGTCGCTGCGTAAGCAGGATGAAAGGTCACTCAGCGTTATCGAACGTGCAGTCGAAAGGACGATGCTAGGAGAATCCCGATAAGGGATGGGATCCGAAGCTCCGATCTGCGTCAACGATGAAAAATCAAAGATGTCGTTCTGTACGCCAAACAGTCGAAGATAAGATGGGCCGGACAGGTAATGCGTGTGAATGACAACCGATGGACAAGAGCCGTTAGCGACTGGATTCCTCGGGATGTTAAACGCACTGCAAGAAGACCACCGACCGGATGGTCAGAGTTCTTCACAAAGAGCTTTGAAGGAAGGTATGGTGCTCTATGAGTTTCTAGAGCCAGAAGAACCCACTGGGTTAGTCTTGCACGTGACAGGGAAAAATTGAAGATTTGATGGCGCCCGCTCGAGTCACTCGACGATCAACGGGACTACAGGCGATACAGGTGAACATGGGAGCGATTCAAAAAATTTCAAAAATTCGAAAAATATATGTTGTGAAATTTTCGTTTTTGAACAAGTCATTTGAAATAAATACCAGAAAAAACTATGATAGTAAGATATTAAAATGTTTTCTACAGAAAAGCTGTGTAGAAGATCCACTGAAGAAATCTCCTCGGTAACTTAGCTTCATATCTTAATGGAAAGCATTCACTAGGGATCGAACTTCAGGGTTCAAATACGCTTTAGACTTCTTCGCATTCCGTCCACATACAACAACCTCCTCGGGTATTCTCTTCACAAACAACATTCTCTTCCTTTAGACGAATACATACTTGTCCATTCATCAGTTTGCTTTCGATGGACATACACTGGTCCGCAAACCAGTTCCTTGTAAATTATAAGTGTAGGGTTTAGCTCTTCCCCGACCTTGCAGGTTACAACATCTGCTTTAGGTGAGCTATTTTGATCGATTGCAAAAACTACAGGAAAGGCAGGAGAAAGTTCCATAGTGTAAAATAAGCGGCTAAAAAACAAATGCGCTGATATCAACGAATTTCGCACACATTGTTTCACTTAAGGTGAGAAGCCAATACATGTTGTTGCGACGTTAACAGAGTGTTCAACTGGTATGACCAAAGTAAGAAAATGAAACAGAGAAGTGTACTGTGATGCAAACGCCACCGTAAGAAACAATATGGATATGGATTTCTTGAATACTAGGGTTGTCGTCTAGAGAGGCGATGTATCTCCATTCTGTCACTTATAATTCGCTCTAGTATAGCGTATCTTTTCTGATTTATACATACATTCAAAAAAAAATATTTCGGAAAACTATAGATCGACCATTGCAGAATGTTCACACACGATCTGATTACCAATGTCCCTGCCCAGATTTGCACCTCGTCATACTCGCAGGACGACGTCGAAGATTCGCCAACGATGGTAGAGAGAATCGTCCATGGGGTAACGGCGAGTGAAACACTGCAATCGTTTTTGATCTCTTTTTTCTACACATTTTTACTTACAAACATAGTTAAAGAAAATTATTAACTCCTCTTAACAGCAAAGAAAATAGTCCAATTGGAATACTACTCATTTTCAATGACTTTTATTCGCTACGGAACAATTCTCATACAAACTACCACATAGAGAGAGACTCACAGCAACTATAAAAGCCTCAAAATTTCAAAAAACTAATAACCGTAATAAAGGTTATTTTAAAGCCCTCTGTGAAAATATTGTATGCGATGAGAACCCATTACATCTGAGCAAACCACACCTATTTTTTTTCGTAACGTATGGTCAAAATAAAACTATAACGACGCTCCGATATTCCCAGAACTTGGGCACCATGCCAGATCGAACGAAGCATGATTTCCTTTTCCGGGGACTCCGCATTACACACTGCACCACGGAGGAGCTTGTAAGGTTAATATTGTAATTTCGGCGACAGTCCTCAGCTTAACCGGACTCAATACCAATTTGTGCTCTCCAGATCAATCTCGCTGACGGGTGTTTGCTGATGGCAGCGTTAGGTAGAAAACTAGCCGAGAGAAACGCAGAGCAAGGCCCTCCGTAATCCAGTGCGTAACGTGGGAGCCCCCGGAAAGGGAAATCGTGGTTCGATCTGACTCGGGGTCCAAGCTTTGCGAATATATCAGGATTATTATGGTCGTACATCACATCATACTTGGCATGAAAAATTATAGTAGGCAGAAAATAGAAGGTATAACTTTTCTTTAATATGTTCCTTGTTTTTTTTTCTAAAAATAAAACAGAAAATGTTTTTTTTGTGACAAATTCGGACATTCTATGCTGTACAATTGCAAATCGGCGCAACTTACTTTCGGCTGAATCCTTCAGGTCGCCGGAAATATTGGCTGGAGATAGACTACGTTGAAGAAGCGAATTCTTCTGAATATTCACAACGCAGTGAAAGAAAAAGAAGAATGAGTAAAGAGATCACGAAGAAACTATCTTCATACGACTGTACGATGAAAACGCAGCTTTCATATAGGGTCATTACCATTCTGATACGAGATTGGACTAGGCTACGCCATTTAGCTAATACTGTTCATTGCAATTGGAATTGACTCTATTGCGAAGAGAAAGGCACATGAATTCATTGCAAATTGTTGTAAATATTCGTTCTGTTGAACACAGCATCGTTTTTTGAAATGTAGCGTGAGGCAGAAAAGATGCCCAGTGAGCTTGGCGAACAGGGAATTGAGCTTTAACTGCGCATAAATCGGAAGAAGACCCTTTTTATAAAGAATTTAAGGCGCAAAGGAAAACGATGCTATGTAAAGTTTTTTTGATTGGTGTACATGCACCTATGGCATTCCATGAAAATAGAGAATGAGGGAAAACATGATTTAGAGAATGAGCGCAGCAGAAGCAATATGGGCCACTTTTGGACCATCTCGAAAAAGTTACCGACAGACCTGAAAAATTAAGTTTATCATTTTGACTCATTGGATCTTTCAGTGCTTTGTTACGTCGCAAAAACTTAGGCTTAAACATCAACCACATAAAAAAACTCTGCTCACCAACCAGAGTGCGCGTAAGTGGTATTATCTGAGGCTTCAGTAGTACTCACGTCTACCCCGAAATGCGCAACTCAGATTTTCCACACCTATCCTATCTTCGAGGTTGTAGGCTCGATGAATCGGAAAAGCGAATGCGAAATCTACTAAAACCCGCTTTATTGGTGATAACAGGCGGCTTAGGTATCCGTAGCCGTGTACGTGAGTATCTGGATGATAATTGCAAAGAAAACAAATGCGAATGAAGTCATCACTGAGCTTCTTTTGCATCTGAGCACTGTATCTATGTAACAAGTGTTCAACGTATGATAAGACTACTTTTTCATTTATAATTCTCTAAAATATAGAACGCAAATTTCATCCTCAAAATGGCTCGCGATGATTGCATTGGTATCTGAAAGTTAGTCTTATCCAGGGGCATCCCACAAAGCGTTAATGGAAACGTGTACTTTGCGTAATCCAGATTCAGATGGTTGATTTCGTGGATTTTTAAAAGGGCAGCCTGTAGGTAGCGTTTGGCTAAGACGCGCCACTCGTTCACCTACAGCCGTTAGCTCGATCATGCGCTAAGAGGCGCGCAAATTATGCGCGCCATTCTTCGGGGTTCGCTTGAGTGGTGATTTAGTTGATCCCTAATAAAAAATTTTAGTAAACAGATTTACAAAGAATAAAACCAACATCGTCGTCTTGCCTATAATTCATTGGACGACGATTTGTAAGCGACTCTGAATCGGTCCGCTAAACAAATTTAAATTTGTGAATAATATGCTCAGTAGAAGAAAATGAACATATTTTCTGCTATTCACACTGTGTCCTACCTTTATACGAAAACCTCTCAATTGTTTTACATTTTTTTAAAGTGCAATGTGTTTTCACAACAGGTCTGCTTTACCCGAGAACGAACACCAGGTGCAAAAGAGAAAGCGCTCCGCATGATGTGCGCCCTCACTTTTAGAATGCTTGTTGTACTGTTCCCTTTTTCAGACTACGAATTCCTTTTAGCTTCAACTTATAAGCTGTCATGTAAGCACAACCTTTTCGCTATTGAATATTGATCGAAGTTTATCGCCGACTGTAATCGATTTGCTGCCATCGATTGTGGTGTTTGTTGTTAACGACGACGGTGATTGTAAAGCTGCGAATGAACCACCGGACAGAGTGCGCTTTATCAGCGCACTATTCTCCGGCTTACTGAAAAAAATAAATAAGCAGAAATACAGTAGTCCACTGTAGCCAGTTATCGATTACTATTATCGAAATGTTATTTAACAGAATACGGTACCAGCTGTTGGAGTGTGAATAACAAAAACACATATTGTTTACTTTTTTATTTACTACTTACCACAATTCTTACGGCAGGGTACTATGCGAAATCAATGCTGAGATACTCGCAAAACGTGGACCTCTGGACAGATCGAACCACGACTTCCCTTTCCGGAGACTCGCGCACTACGCACTGCGGCACGGAGGCACTTTTCTCAGTTAGTTTTCTATCTCCCAGTACCATCAGCAATCACCCATCAACGGGACTGATCTAGGAAGCCCACATCGGCATTGAATCAAGGCAGTAATTGAAATCACAATGCTTGCTTTTTATTTGTTGTCTACTACAATTTTCGCGGCGGGTTGTTATAAAAGCACATATCCATAAACTTTGGAGTATCCATAAAATCACCAATGTTATCACAGGTTTAATAAAAGTTAAATGCACAGCACCACAACCATATCTGAGTCAGTGTTCACGAAGTAAAAAGGTTTAGAAAAACTGTTCGTCAACCGTCGTTCAGAAAAAAACGTCCAAAATTTTATCGCCGAAGGAATGTTTAGTTCAACACTTTCTAGCGCTATCAACGCTCCGTATGGTCTCTAGGTGGTTTTTTTTCGCTTTTCTACGAATATACCTTAAGAATTCGCCACAAATGAATTTTTTGCAAGTTCGAGACAGAATCGCTTGAAGTCGGTGCTCGGTAACTCGTAAATTAAGGGGCATCAAAACATTTCCATCTCAAGTCACTTTGAATTTTAGTGGTTGAAATACAAATAATTAAGTGATTTTCTTCGTATTTTTGTTGAGCAAACGCGAGGTGTTACTATTCTTTGTTCACGATTAAGCTGATGTTTCGGCGAATGCCTTGATCAATGCCGAGGTTAATAGAAAGTCGGTCGTGGCAGTTACAAATAATTAACATCTGTAAATCCTTGTTAACAAGATAACCATTTCTCCCTACTCTTAACAAGCATTTCTCATAAACATATGAAATGCTGATTTTCTAGAACCCAATGATGCGCTATTTTGAAAGACCCTTCTACAAATCTGTCGAACCGTCGAGTTTTTAACTACTCTGATTGCCAAAAAATTATCTCTATTTAACGAAAAAATGCTCTTCATAATTATTTTAGATAAAAGTTCATAAGTAGTTAGCGCAGTGGTTAGAGGCCCCTATATTAAACACAGGTTCGATTGCCCCACCCAGAGATAGCAACACTGATTTAATACATTGATGGGCCACCGCGAATCATTGTATAGGCCAGATATGCATTGAATCATTTAATTAACGACGTTTGGTGAAGTAGAATACATGGCGCATCCCTCTGGGATTGATCAACGATAACAGCTTTATCCTTTTGCCATTTTTAAGAGAACATAACAAAGGGATGCCAGAAAAATACGTACAAATCGGCGGTGATGGAATTTTCGTTTCGGACCGTACAATCGTGTAACAAAAGTGTTCCTACCCAGATGTGTTCCTTTTCAGCATATCCATTGTTGGCGCTTGTTTGAAATCGTTGTTCAATTTGTTCCTCGTCAGTCGCATTATGGCAGGTTCCAGTTTGACAGAGCGGTGACTTTCCTTCAAGATTCACAATGAAATGAGAACGAAAGCAGAAAGCTGGAAAAGGATATCTTAGTGTATGTTGAAGCTTCTACAAATATCACTGCAACACAGGCATATAAAACGCAAAAAGATCAAATTTCCACTTGGATGGTAAGATGTTACAAGCAAATTTGAAGTAGATTTGTCTATAAACAGAATCTTTTAATACCTAAGTTTGATAATCATCATACGGGAATTGTCATAATGTGATGTGTAGTGGGTGGCTCACTCCCGTATGAGGGTCATCCTAATTGAGAAAAACTTCAAAATTTTCTTTGAAAATTAACTAGGAAAAATTAATGAATCGCCATTGCCTTAAGGGAAACACACCCGAATATAAAAAATTCCACTTCGATTCTTAATATCCAGCGATTGCCGCAGGCAACCAGCTTTATTACGAAAATCATGGTTTGTCTATGGACCACGGAAGAAGATCTGTGGAACGAACAAAATACGAGTCAAATGAAAATTGTTTCGAAGTCGATATGGTTTTTGTAGAGACGGCTCACTTAATTATTCAAGTGGGCTATCATATAGAAGATGTTGAACAGTCTTTGCCATTTTGTAGGCGTTCAATGTAGGCAATGAAACTCAAGCATCATTGGGCTGATTAGTCAGATAAACAAAAAAACGCCTATTTTCGCCTGAAACAGCGTCGACATCTGTGAAAGTACTGAATTCTCCGCCTTAGTGAAGAGTAACGTCGGAACGATATGTTTCAATATAGTTTGTGTCGACTGAGGGCAGCGAAGTGGTGACGTGTGTTGCAAACAGCATTCGAGAAATATTGTGATTTGTAAGGAATTAACTTTGAAACCGTACTTGTAGTGCTGTATTAGTACCATATGCATCATCCTCTGCTATTTCTGTTCATCAAAAATGAATGGAATCGTGAAAACCGAAAGCGGAATGTCTTTCGCATGATGAACGACGAGTAACAGGAGACTACTCTTATAACTCCGACTTGCAGTTAATCTCGGCACATTCCAATGAGCTGTCATGAAGTACCCACTGTGACGTCTACCTCGCAATGGCTAACGGAATGTCCTGCGGTTGCTTCCTCAGAATCATCGGTCTTCAGTTTATCTTTTAACAAAAGAAGACATAACTAGTTTATGTAAAGCACTGGAGAAAAGCTTCACTTCATAAAAAGTACTTTTACTAATTAAGGGTAGTTCGATGGAACACATTTCTCAAAAATCGACTGCGTCAAGACCAAGATCATGGTGAGCCACTAGTAATGAGTGAGCTGGGGGAAACAATAGAAGAAACAGTCTTGCTCATGAAAAACAGTGAAGTTCCTAAGATTTCTTTTTTCAAGATTTTCATTTCATACAATCCTTTTGGGATTTCATGTCCAGTGATATCCTTTCGATATCTCGTGCAGTTCGCTATTGTCTTCTGACGCAATGAACAAAAAAATTTCTCAAAGACAACCTTTTAATTAAATTCGGCATTGATCAGTAATAAGCAACAGTGGTCTTTAGCAGCTGTCATATGGTTATTGTAAAAGGGCATTTAATACGTAATGGCAAATGATTCAGCTAGTTTCATCTTCATAAGAGCTGTTCTACGGTAATTTCTCTTCGAGCTCTTAGAAAATGTGAGCATCCACACACACACACACCAACGCACATGCCTACATATGTGTATATTTTTATTTTTTGGTATGACCCGTCTTTACGTGTGCTGTGCGGATTCCAGCACCTCTGATATTCGATTTGTTTCCTCGGATTATTTGTCGAAGAAGATCTTCCAACTTTTACGGGTGGTATTGGTTGTTGCTTGAGGATTTCCATTTCATCTTGAATGTCGTAGAATGTTGGTCCAGCAATTCTTCTTGGAGCTTTGAGATAGCCGGGCTGAAGCGTTCGCAATTGGATTGCAGTGAGTGATTTTTTTCCCAGAGAAACCCGATACCGATTTCTCGATCCCGGAGGGATGACAGGCTTGGTTGGCCCGGAGCGGAATCGAACTAGCACCGTGTTCGTGATGACACTCATCACTACCACTGTGTTATCCGTCTCATATCCGTTATTAGTTATAGTTATATGTATATATAGACGTTGACACATACATGTAAATACACACATCATGCAAAGGGGTTATGAAGTGCCTAATAGAATAAACCTATAACTCATATTGAAACAGGAAGCAGAAGGAAATATTCCGTTTGTTTTTCACATATCACAAGCCTGGTATGACAATTAGTGATAAATGCCTTTGTTCCGTTTATGCCAGCGTGTTGAGTGATAAGTTCGCATTTCATTTTCTGTTTGCGTCACTATTAGACATCTATACAGTATAAAAACGTTTTAAGTCGTCAGAGACAATAACTGGGTCCAAGCTAAAGTCGTTCTCATTCTTTTAATCTTCGTGCTCTTCGTACCTTCTTTTTTGAGAAATAAAATAAAGTCAGACTCACAAACTGCACAGACGATGACGTCATCAAGTCATCAAATTCGATTTTGATTTCGTTTTCGCTCGTTTCCCGGTTCCTTGACTTCATGAAGGGCATATTGGAGAGATGCGGCTGGAAGAAAAGTAAAGAAAACGAAACTAAGCATTGTAATAGCAACAGCTGCATATTAGTAAAAAATAACATTTAAGAATCTGATTGCTATTGAAGCATCACAGCTCCATGCTAGAGAGAAGAAAGCACTATTAAAGGAAAACACTTTTTTCTTTCTGATATTGACCAAGAGTTCTTTACATTTAACTGCTAGCTAAAACCTAAAAATTAGTGTCACATAACTGTGTTATACTATAAGTGAACAATCGAAGTGTAAAACAGCTCATTCGCTCCTCTTACTAGACAACTCACGACATCAGTCTTAGTATACAAGATGGTGTATGTTTATGTCCTCCCAACTGTTCACCACATCATCATGGCGGGGTGTCGGACTGCGATGTGCAACGGGAGATTCATCCTCCCCGCAGGGTCTCCCAAGCTGAGGAGTCCGGCATTTCCATCAGGAAGCCTAACTAAGAGTAAATAAATACCAGGATCCACCACTGTCCTGGTATCAAAGCCGCATGGCGGCAAATATTCCTCTGATCCACAAGGCTGCAACTGCCTACGGTGGTGCAGACCTGAGGCAGACTTTGGCGAGGCTGACCTTGGGATTCTAGGGAGCCACATGGCCTAATCAGCAAATCTCCGGAAAATGGTGGTTGTGCTAGGCCCCGCACAACCAGTGAGGAGGGGTCGTCCAAGTATCAAATAAGGAAGTACGTTTATATGAATGTGTACGTGGTGTATATATAGTGTAGGTGTATATGTGTTTACTGTGTGAGTATATATTTATGTGTATGGTGTGTACATATGAGTATATACATATATATGTATGTACACGTGCATATACATGCGTGCACATGCATATAAATGGACCCATAGTGTGTTATGTACTTTCCACTATTCTATTAATGACGATTTGATATCATCATCACTTCGAATAACTCCAGTTATCTTAGTGAGAGAGTGAAAACAAAGGAAAATATAGATTGTCTAATAGAGACAGCTTTGGAAAAAAGTGAGCTATCAAAGAATGACTTAGGTGAAAAGAGTGAGAATAAAGAGCTTGCAAAGAGAAAAAAATGAGACCGGATGGAAATTAGAAATAGATAGGAGAAACACTGAAATGTTAGAATTGGGCGGGGTTGAAAGCAAAGCTGTAAAGGTAATTAGCTGTAAAGCAGTATGATATATGAGAACGAGAAAAGCTTAATACATTGGAAAGAAGTGCTTGCATTCCCCTCTTAGAAACGGAGCAACAAGTAAAGAGACATTCAGACAGCGGATAAGGCAGACTGCTGCGGTAGGGAAATCATTGTGAAAGTCGACTTCCCGCCTCAGTGAAATCGTCAATTAACCAGTAATCTAACGATGTAACTTAATAACTAACACCGCCTTTGAACCCCCTGATATGCTCTGCTTTTTGATCTTCTATAAACAAGACTTCATACCACGTACAATTATTCAGAAATGCGGATAGCACAGCGGTAGACACACGCTCAAAAGCAAAGAAAAACCCAGGTTCAACATCATACGAGTCAGCTACAAAACCCATCGTTCTGCGGTCGGGAAATTCGTGTCAAAGGCATCTTATCTGAAAAGTTCCCGCCGATCCGCCGAAACGTTGGTGGCTGCCTCCGAAGGAAACTTATCGACAAACTTCGAACGGGCGCGACATTAACAAGCATTAATAACTAAGTACTACACTTCATGAAGATAGTCTTTAAAACCGCATTACAGCTTAACAATACGGAAAAAACACCACTGTGTAAGTGGGAACTAATAACGTCTTCAATTACCTAAGTTCGAGCTGAAAGTAACAGCTGTAGGAAGTGAAAAAATCCTATGATAATACTGTCGTCATTTCTTATGTCGATTCCGGATATCGACTACTTTTGGACATATTGTATGCAAATGATGTGGCATCGAAAAGCGAACGATTGATAAAGCTCAGAAAATGAGTAAAGGATCGTTCAAATATCCTTGGGTTCTCATCATGCTGAAGGCACATCGTGAGCATGGTATCACAATCTTCACGCTTTTATAAGTTTGACACTGTCAAGTACATCATTTATGCTCGAGAACATCGCGATTTCATTAAGAACATGATCACTGGTACGTCTCAGGCTCACTGCAGTCCTCACGTCGTCGCTTTTGACACTGAACAGTTCGAGACCGATATTTTAAAGAACGGACAGACTCGCTAACAAGCTTTTTTTGTTCACGCCCTTGCTGTTAAGCAGCTTATTGTTGCTCTTAACAAGATGAACTCTATCGAGCCACCATTTTTTAAGACTCGTTTAAACGATAATGCCAATTAGGTCTCGAACTTCATCAAGAAGATTGCATACAACATGGAAGCTTCTCCTTTTGCTCTCATGTCGGGTTTTATGGCGATAACGTGCTAAAGCCTTCACTCAAGGTGCCGTGGTTCAAAGAATGGACTGGAAAAAGCGAAGTGAGTAATCCTACTGGAAAAACTTCTCTAGGCACGTGATTCTATTATTTCACTTAACTGTGTCATCGAAGGGCCGCCATGTATTCCTCTATGAGATGTACACAAGATCGAGAGTATCGGAACCATCCTGCTCGACGTGTGGAAATTGGCATGGTCATTACTTTTTTACCACAAGATGTTACTACCGAAGTCAACCCAAGTGGAATGGATTATAAATCTTTTTTCAGGAGCCATGCTAGGCGAAAACGTTGGTTTCAAAGTGATCATCGTAGATCAATTTGTTCTGACTGCAAGAACCATCCAGCCAAGGGAGTTTGTGGTTTCAACGCACAGGTTATCATTATGAACTGTTCTGGACAGGTTGCCGCTGGCTACACTCGTATGGTTGATTGCCACAGCACGAATAACGTGTAATTTTGCGGTGCTTAAAGAGAAAGAACTAAAATGCTAAAATGTCGTAATGCTAAAAAATTTGAGACCAACCCGAAACCTCTCTAATCTGGAGATGCAGACATAGTTGAGCATTTGTCCAAGTTACCTATGTGTTGAGTTATTTACAGATAATTCTCTTCTTGGGTGCTTCGCTATTCGTGATATTAGGCTAACAGCAGCTATGGGAGTTATGAAGTCTTTGGCTAAGCCGGAAGGAGCTTTAGGCGAGGCCACTAAAGCTGCATGGACGGTTGGAGTTAGCAAGAAAAAATAACAAGTAGCTTTTTGCTTGCTGATTTATCAAATGCGTATTTCTCGTTTAAAAACTTTCAATAATATTCTATTTATTGTTTTTATTTTACATGAGCTCACATCAAATGCGATTGTCACAGCAGCTCTTGCATATGACTCGCCTTCTCGTGTCCATATTCTATGAAAGCCTTCGAATTTCGCTGCGGCTTTGGAGGCTGCTTGAGGATTTTTGTCTTTGGAATATCTCTGAATGATGGTCCAGCGTTATTAGGCCTGGAATTTAGACATAACTGTGGCGCTCTCATGCCTTGAAAAAATGCATTCCGAGCTAGTAGGAGTGACATGTGTCCAGAAAAGTGTAGCACCAACTTTCTTCCCCCCTCACAAACCGGAGGAGCTTTCAGGATCGCCTGGTATAAGTCGAAACAAGGCATTGTTCGCCTTCAACAACATTACTGACAATACGCTATCTGCGCTCTTTTGGACTGTTGTGAAGTGCTGAAATGCAGAGAGAGGATTTTAGTAAACTGTTTTGAACTTTCCAGAATCGCCCACGAAGTGAAGATATCAGAGCTCTGTAAATTACCCGAAATTATACATTATTTCAATAAATGTCATTGAAGACACTTTACAAACCATACTTATTGACTGTGTCCCGTTAAAGAAGAAACAATCGGCTATCTTATATCTCACATTAACGTTTATTGGTATGAAGCCGGCTTTTCCAGAAGTGGTGATCATGTGTGATGTTTCGATAAAGAATCTGAGGAGTTCAGAACATGAAACTTACAGAAGAGACTCTGCCTTCTCATTCGAAAGACGAGCACTGAAGAAAAACGTGGAGAGGTTTTGAGAACTCCAAAAAAAACCAAAATTCAAGCTTAGCAAGATAAGAAAACTTGTGTCTTACTGTCGAAGGTTCTTGTATTTTAATGACTTTTGCTTAAACTGTTTTGGAAACAAACCTTGTTTTTACCCTGTTTGAGTGGAAATCAACTCAAGTCGTCCATTACGTGTTGATTAATGTTCATAGATCAGAGTAAGCACCAACCTTGCATTTTCGTGGCTTGTTTGTGAATCGTGTGATAAGCTTGACGCATGATTCGTTACCAGCTTCAACGGCAATTTGCAGCGCTGTCAAACCATCAACATTCCTCGTGTTCAGCACCTAAGGAAATCTTCTGTCAATACACGGAATTTATTTCATATCGTGTACGCACACTATAAAAACAAGCTATTGACTGGTATTCAAAAGCTTAAAGTCATAACTAAGTCACTGCAGTTCAACTTCCTTGCATTTATAGGCTTTCCTACATTTGCAATGAAAAGTACGAGTATTATAAATATTGCGGCGAAAACCCATATAATCCGTAATAATACTTGTTTGATACCTCACGTAACAATGCCTAAGATCGACTTTCTATTAACATCGGCATTGATTGGTAATTCGATGTTTTCCTTCAATAAGCGGGCACGAGGTTGGCATTACAGAATTTATTAGAATACAATAGCTGACCTTTCGTCGGTTTCGCCTTCTTCAGAGCCTGGAAATCAAAGTGACATGCGATCTACGCAACTCAACACTTTCATAACCCTAGAAGATAAGAGTTATCACATAAATTTGCACTCGAATACTAAGCAGCTTCTTTCATTCTTCTTTCATTCTTTGCAAGCATTCCAATTAATTGGTGGAGAGCGGCCGAGTAATACAGAGTAATACATGGGCGAGGACGGTGTCTGTGTCAGGTCATTGGATTAGCCTGAGGTATGGCGAGAAGTCGCGCGTGATAACAAGACACTCCTCCTTGCGGTTCATTTTTAGGAGTTTTTTGGAATTAATCCAGAACGCTTCAAAAGTTTTACGCGTTGATGTTTTCGACTCCTACATGAGAATAATGACTCCAACTTCAAAATCATCTCCACTGTGTTTCTACATCCTATTCGCGCCAAGGCGAATGTTTGATTTTCAGTGATTCAATGACATGACACAGACACAGTTATCGTCCATGTATTACTCTGTGCGGCTGCTATTCACCAACTAACTTAAACACTTACAAGAAATAAACGGTAGGTGTTTAAATGAAGCTGTTTCCTATTCGAATGCAAATTTATTTGTCAAGTTTTATCTGCAAGGGTTATGAAAGTGTTTGGCTGAGTAGATCGCATCTCAGTTTGACCCTTCCAGACTTTGAAGAAGGCGAAATCGCCGAAACGTCAGCTATTGTATTTTAATAAATTTTATAATACCAACCTAACGTCTGCGCATTCTAGAAAAGCATCGACTTGCTTGATACTTGAATGGCCCGTCCTCATTAGTTGTGCGCTCCCCAGCATGATCTCCATTTTTTGGGGAATTGCTGGTTAAGCCATTGTGGTTCTCTGGAGTCCCGAGGTCATCCTGGCCAAAGTTTGCCTCAGGTCTTCACCACTGAAAGCAGTCGCTGCCCTTCTGGATCAGAGGGAGACCTGCCATCATGCGACTTTGATACCAGGGCGGTGGTGGATCCTGGTATTGGTTCACTTTTAGCTAGGCTTCCTGATGGAGACGCCAGACTCCTTCTCAGCTTGAGAGACTCTGCTGGAAAGATGAATCCTCCGCTGAACATCGCAGTCCGACACCTCGGAACACCTCCCAGCCACGATGAGGCTGTAAACCGTTAGGACGAATTCGTAATTATTGACCATAAAAATCTACAATTCCTTTTAAACAGCATTATTTTACAAACAAAGCAAATCCTGCACCTATAGAAAGTTTCTTTCAACTAAATCTTTACAAGATTGGAAGAATCCCAGTAGTTAAAAACTCTGCGCATCAATGAACGTGAGAGCTACTGGCTCAACTCTGCCGTTGAACAATCAAGTGCATCATTTCTCTAAGGTGAGCTAGTTGGGACCACGATTTTCTGTGAAAAGCTACTATCTATCCAAACTGACCGTTGATTTTCTCTTTGTTAAAAACCTGTGGACGCGTTTTTAGGATTTTTCCCGGATTTCAGGGAGAATCCTCTCGAACAGTATACAACCACCGTAAAAAATGAAAAATGAGTAAGGAAAACGAGATCCTCGAGTACTAGCCAGATTCAGAAGTGCGAAATAAGGGATAGAGAGTCGGGTACTCTCAATCCCTGAGAGGTATGCTATGTACTCGACTCCATTAGGTATCGTTAGCGATAAATGAGTGCATATCTGGCCTATACAATGACTGGCTAGAGGTGGACATATTTGATACATGGACTACCGATGTATCGAACCTGTTTGCCTCTAACCAATGCTAGTTTTTAGGAAAAATTTTTAAGACATATGGTGACAGATCAGAATAATAGAAACATAAAAAAATTGTCTAAACAGTAGAAATGGGTTTAAGAAACTGAAAACGCTAAGGACTCTTGTGCCGTAGGAGCCAATTTTACAGCTGGTTAGACAATTCGTGTTTACGTCCACAGCAACCTCCATGCTACAACAATTCCAAATGAGTCGGTTTTCTTTGACCGATGTCGTAGAAACGCTGCGCTGCACACGTTTCGTGGCAAAAGGTTGCCACGCTTTGGGATTAGATGTAATCACCGGCGAACCTTCAACTGAGACCTTCTAGATGGGCGGAAAAGCTCGTCCTAATGCTTGTGCTCTCAGATTAGCCAGCGACTTTATGGAAAAGTGATTTTTTTTGACGTGAGTGAGTAGAAGCCTAACGTCCAGAAATACTCTGTCACTATTATAGGGCAGTATCTTTGCTGCATGCTAGATCGTTGACTTCATTAGAACAAGAAATAGGTTTCACATGTAGCTGAAAGTATTTCCTTAGTAAGAAGCAGGTCCACTGTTGTATGACTGTACTTAAATAATTGTACAGAGAGCTAATCGGAGATCTCTGGCACGCGATAGATTTCAACGATACCACTCCAACCGCCACTCGACGAGCAACTGAAGAGTTGGTGATACAAGTTGAGTGATTGTTGGGTGCTTTCAAAATTTAACATCTACACTGCAATATTTTACTAGGTTTCTAGTAAAAGCAAAAGGATATTGCACTACGAAAGGTAGAAAGGAATAAGAACCTTACGCTGTTCAGCCGCTTAGGCATACGCTATCTAATCACCTTCATTTCTGCCAAGATAGAAGGGAATGAATGCATATTTCGCAAATACAATCACTTAATTGGACTTACTTATGTATTATGCCACACTTTTATTTCACGAATCAAGTACTGTGCACGTTTCTCACAACAAAAGGGCGGAGAACATTATCCAAAGTGCAGGATCGGTCTAAAGATCACGGATATGTTGCAGCAAACCTCTAACCACTGCGTTACACGCGTCTCTATTATGTTGTAGATATCAAGCAATCGTGTCCCTTTTACTGAACCTGATGACTTTTTTAAAAACAACTATTCCCACGCAATGCTAACTTTCATCTACTGCCTACTATAATTTTTCATGACACGGTATAAAACGAAATAAAATCACAACAACGTTGCTGAGATATTTGCAAAACTCTGGACCGCAGGTGTCTGCGGTGGGGAACGAACGCGCTACGTTTTCCGCGGACTAATGCGTTCACCATCACACCATGCGGGTTCTTCATTTTGCATCCCTCGCGGTTAGTTTTATCGATCAGTGTCATCAACAATCACCCGTTATCGGGATTGATCTAGATAACCTAAGTCCCGCATTGCCACGTGGTTTCGGAGTTTCATGAAATTTTCTTGAAGTGGAATTGCTTTGTGAAAAAATAAGGATGAGATGATTAATTTCTGAAAAAAAAAGGTTACCTGGCATAATTTTCCACGTTCACATGCCATTCGAAGTATTTCTTTCACATGAAGAATACGATTTTCCGCTGCTGCTAGCATCAGCGCCGAGTTTCCGTTGGCATCTTGCCAAAGAATGTCAAGAAACTTCTACAAGATAGCCTCGTATATTTTTTAGACTCACTGTTTGCTAAATTCCAAAAACAAGAGCTTTAAAAACAAATTGAAACTTAGAAGAAGGCCAAATGCTGGGAAGCTGTCATTTTAGGAAGCATACGGAACTTTCTTAGCAAATAGTATTATGAGACAAAAAACTTTCATTTTCTACGTTGTTCACGTAAAAACAACTCGATTTTTTTCCTTTTCACGAATTCCATCGAAAGATAGGCGAACTAGCATTCTCTGAAACCCGGAATGTCCTGAATGTAGCTTTCTTAGGTCATCATCACAAGCAGCAGCCTATAGCTACGAGCCACAGGAAGCTCTTCCCGGACAGGTCTGTTTTTGTATCCCATTACAAAAGGATTGGATAGTCCAAGGTTTTCTTCGTGAATTTTTGTTTGTATAGCTGTTTTGATGATACCACTGGGATATACCGATCACCATAAACAAAACACAATTGCTTTTTTTTCTTTATACAGACGTCGACTATTTTATTATAGAAGTTAAATGATGGTCGATTTGAAAATCATTTTGTTATTCGCTGTGTGCTAGCTTACCTAATACCGACTGCTGCTAGGTGGATTATCAGTTGAAAAACAAACTATTGTCAATGGATAGTCATATCAACAACAACCGCCTTGTATTAAAGAGCATTCCCGAGTGAGCATCCTTCATTCGTGCATTATTCCGGTAAAGAAAATCCGTCTCAGTATGAAGACGAAGACACCACTTCAAGAAAACGAACAATGGTGCATCATCGTCTCGGATCATCGGCTTTGATGAAAACGAGGACGTTAAACGTCAACCGAATAAAACTAATTTGCCGGCCTCGTGTAAGCTCAACAATGTATGCACATCTGCTTTTGCTCAATTCTTTATTCTGCGACAGTGAAATGCTAATTTTTGAATGAGGCATCACTGAGTGAGGATACCTCATTCAAGGAGATAGCTCACTGAGGAAGACCTGACTCGACACGAAGGCGAAGCTGCAACGTCGAGACGAATAACAAGCATGAACCATCGACTCGGATCATCGGCTCTGAATAAGACGAAGACGTTGAAACGTTAGCCGAAAATAAATATCATTATCAACCTCGTGTAAGCTCATCAAAGAAAGAATGCATACTAATTTTTGAAACAGCAAAGCACTAATGGGCGATAGTGCCGGTAAAACATTTCTACTCCTCCGATGCCCGTATTTCAACCATAAAGTGATTGAAGAACCAAAGCCTTTCGCGTCCTTATGTGTCGCACTACATTCCACGAAATTGAAAGGCAGGTGGTAGATGTAGTTACCTAAGTAAATCTCAAGGCGAAGTTTAATTACTTGACACCAGAGCTTTCATCTGCTGTTTTGAGAAATAACGTCAGAAACAACGGGATGAGGCTAAACGACTAGCTTTCTGAAATAAGAGAAAAATGAAAAAAGTTGGTAAAAGTAATAGGATATGGGGCTAGAATGTTTTCTTTTTCAATACCTATCGACAGTATAGATCATTTCTTCTTCGCTTCCAACTTTTATAAAGCTCTATTCTTCGTGTATTCAGTAATTTTTCCGTACAAAGAGAAGCTGTTGTTTAAAAAATAAAAACGCCTGAGCCGAAAGTCGTCCGTTTCTACAAAATAATACATCTCGTAAAAATGTAGTGCTTAGGAAAAACATGGTGTTGATCTGTTTTATATGTGTTTCCGTTGTTAGTAGACTAAGGGTGAGAGTAAATCTTCCATTTTACCCCGCCGCGTACAAGAGTACCTCAGTGGGTCTTCTCTCTCTAGGAGCACCTTGAAGGACATAGCATTCTTCTATGGCTTCCGTTAAGAACTCTGACCATCGAGTCGTTGGTCTCTCTGCAGCGCACATCCCAAGAAATTCAGTCACTTACGATTCCCTGTCCATTGGTTGTCGTAAATGCCGTAAATACACATAACGTGTCCAGCTCACCTCATCTACGACAGTTTATCATACAGAACGCCATATTTGATTTATCTTCGTTGACGTATGTCTGAGTTTCGAATCTCTTCCATCACTTGTGTGACGCGGGCCACTCCTAATAGTGTCTGCTCGTTCAATAACGCTGAGTGATCTTTCATCCTGCTTACGCAGCGACCAGGTTTCTGACGCATACGCTAGGGCAGGAAGTACCGTTGAGTCGAAAACGGGCGCACGGAGTCGGGTGTTCTTTGTTCTCTTCACTACTTCCTCGATGCTCTTAAAGGTTCCTCGAGCCGCTCGCTTTCTTCTGCTCAGCTCTGGAGCTAGATCGCTCATCATGTTGATTTCCCGACCTAGATAGATATAACTGGAGCATTCGGAGGTATTCGTTCCGTTGAGTGTGAATCGGGCACGCGAAACCAATCCGTTCTTCATGAACATCGTTTTTGTGAGATTTAGTCAAAGACCAATCTTTCCACAGGCCTTATCAAAGTCGTTAAGCATACGTTCTGCTTGGTTAATGTTTGTTATATAAGGACGATGTGGTCGGCAAAGCGAAGATAGTATAATGGACGAGCATCGATTTTCACTTCCATGTTGTCCCATTACAATGTGTGCATGATGTTCTCGAGGGTAGTGGAAAATAATTCTTACGAGATGGTATCGCCTTGACCAACCCCTATTTGGACGTTAAAGTTAATTTCGCTGTAGAATGGTGATATCTTAATTCTGGAATTTTTCTACAGCTCACGAAGAACCTTTATATAGTGAGTAGGGTCCTCTGCCTATCAAGGGCTCCCATGTTTGCTTCTATCTCATTTGAATCAAACGCCTTCGTTAAATCGATAAAAGGAGACCGAGTGGTCTCCTGTACTCTTGCTAAACTTCATGGAGCTTTGTTATAGCGTGGATGTGGTCCATCGTTCTGAATCCTTTTCGAAACCCTGTTTCTTCACATAACTGTCTTTCTTCCAGTGTTCTCTTCGTACTGTTCATGATGATTTGAGTAAGAAGTTTTTAAATGACAGAAAGCAAGCAGACTGGGCTGCAGATTTGGCTACAACTGCCGATATCTTCGAGATCACCCTCCTTGAACAATGACACGGTTTTGCTGGTCTTCCACTGAGCAGTGACCTAGCACTCAGCGTTGTTTTGCAAGGTTAGACGTTAGTAGAAGGTTGCCTTAGCTCGTGCAATTCTAGGGTGACATATCAGCTCGAATATTTCTGGTGGCAAACGTCTCTTGGTGCCCTTCGAAATCTCAGATTTCATAAGGCTAACGTGGAGACGTTGAATGAGCCGGTCGCATTTCTCGTCGATGTTATCAACAACAGCATTTTCCCAATCATCGACTAGTGAACTGAATAAATTCTTGTTTACGCTGGTTTGGAACTTGGTTATTTGAATTTGACGGCTTTTCTCTTTTCCACAAGGAGTGAAATCATATGTGGAAGAAACGATAGTCCTATTTAGGGTAGAATTTCGGGTCAACAGCTACTCAACTTAGGCAAAATATTCTTCGATTTGCTATTATTCGGTCTATTTCGTTATGGTGTCCTCTTTTGGAGGCTCCCACGTCCAGCGTTGAGAGTGAAGCTTCTGAAATCGCGCATTACCATAGCCTTTGTCATGATAAACTAAGACAGCCACTCATCCTGCCCGTTTCATTTTAACTCGCTGGTCCTAACATGTCGTTTTTCAGATGTTCTTCTTGGTTTGATCTATGCGTTAAAATCTCGAATGATATCCTTAAAGAATGTGTGATCATTCCTGTAGAACTACTCTAAGTCCATATAAAACGTTTCGACTTCTTCTTCGTCATAGTTTGATGTCGGGGCGTAAACCACGAAGTTTGCCAAAGTCGGTATTGATCCACGTCTTTTTAATCGTAAGCGTCCGATTTGGGTTGTAAGCTGTTCGAATGAACCAATGTTCTTAGACAAACTCGTGTTGACGAGAACCTGTAGTCCCGTTGATCATCCCGTTGAAATCTCCAATGACGATCTTCAAGAAAGCATGGTCTTCTCTGCAGAACTTCTTCAAGTCCATATAGAACGCTTCGACTTCTTCTTCGTCATAGTTTTATGTCGGGGCGTAAACGACGGATATTGTCAAAGCCGGAATTGATCCACGTCTTTTTAATTGTAAACGTCTGATTCGGGTTGTAAGTTGTTCGAATGAACCGATGTTCATGGACAAACTCGTGTTGACGAGAACGCCGACTCCTCTTCTGCTGCATGTTGCGAGGAACAGATCTTCTCCGGTGCCATGGACGGCGTTGAAAGGCTGGCGTCTTCTCGTCTCGGCCAGGCCAATGACGTCGTACCTTATCCTTCTTGCTTGCATGAGCAAGTCTTTTATCGAGGACTCGCATGCAAGTGTACGTGCAATGTAGGTACAGATCGTCACCACAGTTCTTTGAAATCCAGACATCTTCCATTGGCCCTGAGATTTTATCAGCCTCTCCGTACTCGTCCTGCGCAGCACTGCGAAATTGGGCCTCTTTCGGGGTCAAGGGAATGAGGCCCGTTTTTTTTTTACTGGGTTCAGCACTTTTGTTACCCACCTGTAGCTTGCTGGACTCTGAACGTGGGAGATAGGTATACTCACGGGTAGCTTGCTAGGCTCTTCAAGAGTGGACATGGATCTCATTTGTTGGGGAGATTATACGTTTTTAAAGGTATAAATTTAGAGATCGTCAAACGTAACACTGTAAGAATTGCAGTCAAAAATTTGCTAAGGTTAGGATCTCGAGGATAATTTTTGGCAAACTGTCGGCAATTTTTTGATAACCAGAGAATTTGAGGAGTTGAAATCGTGGCCGGTTTATGGCAAAGACTGTATTCTATCGAAAAGTTGATAAGTGTTTTAAAAATTGTCATTTTAGTTTTTATAGTTGTTTAAAATTAGAAATTCCAAAGCAAACGGGAGCGAAATTTGAATTTTCAAAATACCGAGCGAAGGATATAAACATCAACAACGCATTTGTAGACATTGTTTTGCCCTGATCGAAGCACTGCTACTTTGTTGCTTCTTTGATTTGTGAAATACGAGTCCTGACGGAAAAAGTACGCATTGTAAGTTCGGTGATCGCCAGAAAATTAAAATTTTATCGTGGTAAAACGAGAAAGCCTTTACCTAGTGGAACAAAACTTCCGGACCTTTGCACTCTTTATGCATTTGATAAACTTCACTTTGAGGTGAGAAATGTTGGTTTGTATTTGAAAGCAGCCGTATTTTTCCGGCCAGTGTGGTTGGAAGTCTAATCAAATTGATTTCAATGGACAAAACAATGCATCTGTGCCTATTTTTGTTCACATTTGACGGGAATGTTGAGAATGGTAGATGGTAGGTACGCCGATCGCCTATGATTAGTTCGAAGGTACTTTGGATTCGTCTCTTTTACTGGCAGCCAATGACGAGTGAGAAACGATGGAGTATAATCGCCTCACACTGTTGCAGATTGAATTTTCCCCTCCGATCAGCAAACCCTTTCGACTTCTGCTGTAAACGATTTGCTGCATTCTTCGTAAGACAGCAAGGTTGAAGAGGTTTTTTTTAATTAATCGAGACAAAATATATTGATAAGTTAACCCAACAGTTATTGCAGCATATTTCTAAAGATGACAAGAGAGGCCGGTTGCAAATTGGATACTTTCGATAATCAGATCAAACTGTGAAGGTTTTCAGGATCGACTTTCTATTAACCTCGGCATTGGAATGTGAATGCGTCGTTTTTTTGTTGAACAATCGCGAGGCTGTTAAGCAGCATACATTTATGGCATTGCTGATATGGCACAGTAACGTCTTCTTCAGAGCCCGGAAGGGTATACTGATATACAATCTACTAGGCCAAACGCTTCAATAACACTTACAAAAAGACGAAAAACTGTGGAAATTACATGATCAACATCTCGAAAAACACTGCTTTTTACGTAACTTCCAATGAGGAAGATTAGAACAGCTGATTATAATTTGATCCTTCCAGGCTCTGAAGAAGGCGATACTTTCAAAACGTCATCTACTGTTGTATTGTATTGTGAAGGTTTTGTTAGAATTTCTTACCGGCGAGGCATGATGGGCCTTCTAAATTTCGCACTGAACTTTGTTTGAACCAAAATCTCACATCTATCTGACCAAAGCCTCTGATTCTAAGGAACTACTTAACATTACCATGAGGAAGTCCTAAAGGGAAATCATTGCTAGGAATGGCCGCCACTCTCTCAAAAATATGTTCATTAGTCGACGAGTGCTGATAACAACATGGTGAAGTCTCTAGAGAAGGTAGAACTTCTCCATCTACTAATGATGGAATTGTGATAGGCCCAAGAATAATTTCCCATGAATGGCAAAGAATGACTGTTCAAGTATTCATGAAAAAGTTATTTTTACTACGTCACCAAGTTTGTCTTCTGTCTTTGTATTTCGTGTGGCGCAGTGGCCGAAAGCGCCCTGTGACACACATGGGATCGATCCTCACTCCCCAGGCTCACAAAGCCTTTCATCTCTCTGGCGTCGTCAAATTGGTACGAGACTTATCCACGTGGATAGCAGGACTGCCGGTAGGCTACCGAGAGTCATTATAAAGGCTAGAATATGCATTCAATTATCTCCAAACGATGGTTAATGAAGTTGAATGCATGACGCATCCGCCAGGGATTGATCAACGCCGAGAGCTTCATCTTTTCATCCCTTCTGTGTAACTAAGTTTGCTTCCACAGATGTGTATAAGCAGCAGGAAGAGCTTAATGATTAATGTATACATTGCCAGCGAGTCTCCTTAAAGTGTATTATGTCAGCTTTCACTTTGGCATAGACAATAGATTAGGATTGAGAGAAAAAGGCAATGGCATTGTGATGAAACACAAACGCACATTTGTGGCAAGGTCCGGATTACCGCATAGATCATCATCCATCTCAAGTTCCGATGCCGGTTTTAGTTGTACTGTGAAAGTTTTCTCGTCCGCGCTTAGCATCTCACCGGTTTTATCCATTCTGAAAAGTGAATGGCTCACATTCGAGTAGATGAAAGAAAAAATAGACCACATGAGAAAAATCCGTTGCAACAAGCCGTCAGTAGTTTCATAACGTGGAAGGCGTCTTTAAAAAAAGCTTAAAATCCTTAGTATTCGATGTTAAAACAAAACAATTTAGAACCTCATAGATGAATATCATACTGTTCTCAGTCCTTCCGCTCTACATCTCTTATTCCTTAAAAAAGAAGAACTCTCAGGCATCTTCGTTATGTGTAATGTCGAGTTCTATTAGCTGCAGATGAACTCATTCTTTAGCACCCCAGTAGTAGAGATGTGTATTGTCTTTGATCTTTTTTGTTTCTTAGGCGTTTTTGACGTGACAAGCCTTTGTTCTGTTTTATAATCTTGCATTTGAACCCGTAATAAAACCTACTTTACGCCATCTCATTCGGATTTAGCGCCTTAAACTTAGCTACGATCTCTATACTTAGCACTGTCATACGTTGGTGCATGAATACCTTCATCATTTTTTGACTTGTTTTTTTGGTGTACGGTAGTTTCAACGTTGAAAACTAAATGTGGTGTGCGTTGGGGTATTTGTGGACATTTGACCCATAAGGACTAATAGGAGGTTAACGTCATTTGAAAAGGAAACAAACTATTTATAAGGGTTACATCGAGCTATTTTCCTTGCAATGATTAAATGAAGACTAAAGTTTTTCCAGACAAAGCTTTTCGTGCCCTTTTCTGGTGATTTTTCATAAGAAGCCACATTAGCGCTGCAGTATCAACCAGAGTTGAAACCATTTCTAATAATCGTCGATAAACCTGAGTTCCTTTGCTATTGAAGTCCACTTACCGACTTGTGAACAGAGCTTCCTGTGAATTGCTAAATTTAATCCGATTATGCTTCCCTTCACCGTCCGCGTCGAAAAACAAGGTTGGAGCTAGTAATTGCTTTTAAGCTATCCGAACCTAGTTAGAGTGAACTGGGTGAGTACTACGACCAGCTGGCGAAAGTGGCTCGCAACGAAGTATTTTTTTTTCACTAATTTGTTATGGGTGCTTACGGTCCAAATTTGCTACGGTTCAGATCCGCTACGAGAGGGGCGAGAAAAGATGCCGAGCCCTCATGTTGGGAACATGTCTAGGGGTCTGTAAACTCGCTCTTCGACGGTCAAAATGGCTCTTGGATATGTGAACTGTAAGGTTTCAGTTCCGACTAGACGACGCATGGACTTAACAACTCGGACAGCATATCTATAAGAGGACAGAAACCTTGACAAATAACGAAACTAGTTAACGGTTATTCTGCCAACGAAATGGCAGAAGAAATCGGCCATGCATTTAAGAAGTTGATTCGTCCTGTACTAGAACTTTTGCTGACAACTGGCTTGCTCTAAATGATGAGTAGATTTTGTCATGCAGCTTTTAGATAGTATAACTAAGTTGGTTCACAATTTCATCTTTCAAAATCACGGCCACTAGAATACAAAAACTTTCCCAACAAGAAACACTGTTTCCTTTCACGGTAACACAGAAATGCGTAGCTCCTCGAGAGGACGGATTCTATTGAAGCAAATTTTAGCAATTTTTTGGACGCTGAAGATTTTTGCACTTAGCACTTGTTGAGACGCTTAAAAAAGGTTGTCTTTAAACACTGAAAGGTCTGATTAAACCCTTGACAAAAATGATTTTATACCTCAACTTGTTTCACTGCTCTAGTGTCGGTTGTGTAACATGACGTGGTACTATTTAACCATTAAAAGAAGTCTTCTCGTCAAGCAAGAATAAGCTTTTCTGACCACTTTTGGGCATATGCTCTAATTTTTTTAAAATTTTTATCGCTATTATGGCAGTATTCCTCAGTTATGACCGTTCTGAAATATACTAAACGTTTTATTAGATTACCCTCCCAATGGTTTACTGCGTCATTGCATCCCGGAGGTGTTCCTGGATGTTCAGCTGCGATGTGCAGTGAGGGGATTTATATCCCTGGCAGGGTCTCCCAAGCTGAGAATGAGTCCAGCGCTTCCATCAGAAAGCCTAGATAAGACTCAACAAACCAATAACAGGATCGAAAACTGTCCTGGTATCAAACTAGTTGCATGGTGGCAAATCTTCCTCTGATCCACAAGGGCTGCGACTGCCTGTGGGGATGAAAAACTGGGACCGGCTTTGGCCAGGGTGACCTCGAGATTCCAGGGGACCACAATGGCTTAACCAGCAAATCTCCGAAAAATATATATTGTGCAGGGACCCGCACAACCAGTGAGAGGACAGGCAGTTCACGTATCAAGTATCAAGTTTATTAGTTTGTCTAATCTATCGAAAAAAGAAGTCGCTGTCTTTTAATGTAAATCCGTTTTTGAAAATAAATCATGAACATTATCTCGGTTTAGCAGATACACTTAACGTCGTATGTTACAAATAGGGAGTGGATCACTTTTCATTGTTTGCAAAATTGCAGGCATCAAAAAAAAATCACGATGGTGTACATATCAATTAAAGAGGCATAAAAAAGTAAACAGCTATATGCTATGATAATTTTTCCGAAGCAGTGGCAAAACTGTGTAAAGAACTTGTAAGGGAAGTGAGCTGTCGTTAGCTCGCACTTTCACGGATTGAGAAAGCGTTATTTTGGGTGCTTAAAAGAAAGGCAGAGTAGATTTCGTGATGATGTATCCGCTTAAACTTTCAACTCATGTAGAAGCCTATTTGAAGTGCTTCCTCAACTTTTCACTGTTCTGCAAGTGATGTACGATCGCTGAGTCGAGAATGCTCTTTTCTTCAATCCCTAACGTGGTTTCCCTAGAAACACCTTCAAATCGCAGCTTTATATAGCCGTCGGGAACTGATTAGAGGCGAGTTCGGCCTTTCTATCGCGAAAACTGAAATCTTCGGCACAAGAAACCTTACAAGCCATCTCTAAGATGTGCCGTCGGAAACCCTTCACTGAAGCATGCTTTGATGAAAATTCGATTTGTCATCGTTGCCTTGTGTCCTAGTTGGAACTCATGAAACGAAACGCCTCGATTTTCATGATTTGAGAGCACCATTTCATGCAAGCCAAAATCTCAGTAATTTAACAGTTAGACAAAAGAGATCACAGATTCTGTTAAGGAAGAAATAAGCTTTGAAACTACGCAGAAAAAAGTTAAAATTAAAGCAATCGCGAAATACAATAGTGAAATCCATGAAGGAATCTGTTATCGCTTTTACACTACCTTCTACGAAACCGCTAGAAAATGAAACCTCTCAGTGAAACCGTTGCATTCACATATGTCGAGGGCCTGACGGGCCACACAGCTTCGCAAAAGCGGTCCACTTCCTTATTTTAAGGAAGAATAATGTTGTTCGATTGCCGTTAAAGAGGCATAAAAGCTGGTCAGTTATCTCATAGAAACCACTCAACAACCAACCAACAATCAATGAAACGCACTTCTCTTTACACAACGGTGTTTCATAACACTTTCAGGCGGAATAAATTAAATCTCTTAGTAGCGGCGGCAAACGACTTGTGGAAAGGATTATGGAGGGTTTGGTTGGTGATCTTACCATATTCGAATCGCGGAATGGCAGAAGGAATGGAAAAAAATTTGAGATTAATAAAATCTTGAAGTTGAGTCTATTTAAGTGAATATATAAATTAATTCTTTATACGTTAATTATACTATACACTACATTCATCCAATGGTTTAACTCCTCATCGTGGTTGGAAGGTGTTCCTGGGTGTCGGTCTGCAATGTTCAGTGGAGAATTCATCTTTCTAGCAGAGTCTCTCAAGCTGAAAGGAGTCTGGGGCTTCTATCAGGAAGCCTAGCTAAAAGTGAACCATTATCAGGATCCACCCCCGGTAACAAAGTCGCATGGTGGCAAATCTCCCTCTGATCCACAACAGCAGCGACTGCCTTCGGTGGTGAAGACCTGGAGCAAATTTTGGGCAGGATGACTTCGGGATTCCAGAGAACCACAATGGCTTAACCAGCAAATTTTCGAAAAGTGGAGATTATGCTAAGGCCCGCACAACCAGTGTGGACGGGCAATTCAAATATCAAGTATTAAGTGCGTTATCTACGCTTTGTTAACGGTCTAATAAATTAGCATTCAATGCTAGTTCAAATAGACCACAAAATTTACGACGTCGTATAGAGTAGAACTCTTTCAGCGTAATCAACTACCACCTTTTTTTACTGTGATGGTGTTACGGAGCGCATTACGGAGCCCCTGGAAAGGGAAATCGTGGTTCGATCTGGCTCAGGGCCCAAGTTTTGCAAATATCTCAGCATCGTTATGGCTGTATTTCACGCCATACCGTGCCTTGAAAAATTATACTAGGCAGAAAGTAAAAGGTTACCAATAGCCTTATAATTCGGTAAAAAACTACAGTATTAGTGAAGATCTAACATACAAATGAACGCTATATTGATCAAAAACTACAAGCTGTGATGATGTGTCGGGTTTTTCCTGTTGTTCACGTGGGATGAGAAGCAAAACTCATCCTGGTCATAAAATCAATTTGAAGTAAGGCGTCAGATGACGTGTGATAGTGAGGCATGCGTCTTTCCGGTTCATCTTTGGAACATTGACTGTCCGGGTCCCATCGCAAGAATCAAAAACATCAACGCGTATGACTCTTGATGCATTTTGGATAAATTTCAGAAATCAAATATGATGATTCGAGGTGCTCAACTGAGGAATATTTGGTTCGGTGCGAGGCGAAGACACTACATCGAGAAGAGAAATAGATGTGGATCATCCACAAAGATCGTCGGCTCTAATGAAGACGAAGACGTCGAAACGTTAGCCGAATGAACAACTCATATCAACCTCGTGTAAGCTCAGCAATATTAACACATGTTGATATATATGGCACCGTGGTTAAATAACGATCTCTTTCAAAACTATTGTTCAACAAGATCAGTTCAAAAGAACAACAAAGTAAATATATTGCATGTCGTTTTCTTGTTCAGCAATCGCGAGGTTTTTAAACAGCATACATTTATTTCCATAAAAACACAATACAATACAACGCTAGCTGACGTTTCGGCACATCGCCTTCTTCAGAGCCTGGAAGGGTATACTGATATACAATCTACTAGGCCAAACGCTTCAATAACACTTACAAAAAGACGAAAGACTCTTTGGTAACTACACGATCAACAACTTCTCGAAAAAACCCACCGCTTTTTCGTGACTTCCAATGAGGAAGTTTAGAACAGCTGATTATAGTCGCATATGGTTGACGACTACACCATCCCACATCAAAAATCGATGCGAACGTACGGGATCAGGTCGCGTATGACCTCCGGGCATTCATCCCTGCTATTCATTGTAGGGTTTTTGGCATTGATCCAAAAAGCCTCAAGGAGTTTTCGCGCTGGTGTTTTGAACTGCTGTGCAAGGATATTGACTTTCACTTCAAAATCGTCTCCGCTATGCTTTTGTATCCTATGCGTGCCTAGTGGGGTGCTTCGTCTTAGTTTTCGCTTGCTATCTAGGTGTTCTTCTATACGGATACACAAAGGTCTGCCCGTTTCACCAATATATTCATCTCCGCAAGTACCACAAGAGATCAGGTATATCGTACCTGAACTCATGCAATCACCGTCCCTGCCGTAAGGGCAAATTAAATAAATATATTGTGATATAAATCGCTGTCGTCTCGAAGAATTGGAGTTGCAACACGATTCACGAAGATTTGCTACTGCCTATACTGAGAAAACATCTTAGCATGGCTTCACTAGGTTTCGAGGTAAAATCACGCTTGGCCAACATTCAGCACGCCAATTAAGATACAAGTCCACCGAGCATCAGTTTGCAGCTGAACGCACCCACAATGGTAAAGGGATACAAGACAACAAGAAAAAGTGAAGGAAGTGTTGTGATCCCAATGTGGAGAGAACTCATGCAAGTGCTTTAGTAATTTTTATAATTGAAAGCAGAAGAACAGTATCTTCGTGTCCGATAAGTGAAATGTGCGAATGCGACGCGAAAGAATGGAGAATTCAGTGGTGCCTATTGGATGACTGCAGGAATCTCCGCTGTGAGTCCTTGCAGGTGAGACACGTTACAACATGAATAATATCCGTGACGAAAAATGAAGCCATTCATGTAGACATCGTTCTTCTTCACACCTTATCTTGTTCTGGTATTAAATAGTTATTATAATCATGTAGTAAAAGTATGATGATAAAACGAAATACTTAAATTTTAGTGTTAGTTTTCCGTAATGCAAGTAGTAGAGGACAAAGCTTTCGTCGTTAAATCACTCTCTGAAGGATGCACCATGCATTCGCCTTCACAAAGCATCATTGGAGGTAAATAAACGCATACATGGCCTATACAATGCCTCTCGGTGACCTACCGATGTATCGAGTCAGTGCTGGTAGCTCCTCAGACAGGTCTGCTATCAATTTGCCAACACAGAGGAAACGGAGAGTTGGTGACCCAGGACACGGGATCGAACTCATGTGAATAAGGTCTCTCGAGCTCAGAAGATGCTCTACATGTCACTCGCTAGTTCTGATAAGTAAGATGAGTGAAACAATGCGAGGTTTTGCCGCCTTCCTAGAAGGAACCTGTTTTTAAGGCGGCGACTTGAGTCGAGAAGACGCTCTAAATTTTCATCCGGAAGTTCAACTAGGCTTAAAACTGTGCCAAGATTTGCTGCCATGTTGGGAAGAATCCTGCTTGAAGAATTTTTTCTCCTATCCATAAATGACGGCGATGGTTGTGGCCGACCTAAGCACGAGTTCCCTAAAGGTCTAGAAAAAGTAGTTTGCATAATCAGAGAGGTATAACCTAAATAGAAACCATGTTGAGGTTAGCACAATTTGTGAATGCAAGTCATTCAATTCTTTAGGCAAATGTGTCTCGATAGTGCAAGAAAGACAGCTCTGTCTTAATGTATTTTAACCATTTAACCACAATGATGCTGAGATATTTGCAAAACTCTGTACCGTAGGTGTTTGCAGTGGGGGAACGTTCCACCACCACAAACACCGCAACACCCGCTGTACGGAGCTTTGCAAATATCTCAGCATCATTGTGGTGGTTGAGTCAGGCATAACAACTTGTCGTGAAAAATTGTAGTAGGAAGCAAATAAACAGTTGAAATTATTTTAATCATTATTTTAGGATTAAAAAAAACAGTACGGGAAAACATCGTGAGAACTTCAAGGTGATAGTACAATAGAAAATCAAATGTTCGCTGGAAATTCTGAATACACCAAATTTGCAATCACTGTCGCTTCAATCCTATCACCATAGGAACGGCACCGGCTCTAAGCAAAAGAATGGAAATGGTGATTAGATGTGGTGAAGGGATGATGTCATTCTAGTCATTTACGAATACAACACATCCAACTATTAATGCTTGCTCATGTGAATATTCTAAGGCAAAAATAAACTCAACTGGAAACTATCGTTTCCATTTCTCTGCCTGACTATGATTATTCCGTTCTTTAAGATCACTGCAATATCAAAAAACAGTAAGTCAGAGCCACAGTCAAATCATGCTATCTAGACTATTAGGAGTCTTTTTTAGAAGTAAACTACTTAGCACATGTAATAGGGCGTAGTATATATACATTAACAAGCGGATAGCACAATGGTAGTAATGTCTTTCACGAGCATGGTACTACTTCGATTCCAAACCAGGCAAGCCTCTCATCCCTCCGGTGTCGAGAAATTGGTACCGGATCTATCTGGGAAAAAATCACTCTCTGAAATTCAATTGGAAACGCTCCAGCCCGGCCATCCAAGCACTCCAAGAATAACTGCTCGGCCAGCATTTTACGACATTCAAAATGAAATGGAGATCCTCGAACAGCAACCGAAGCCACACGTAGAAGTTGGAAGATATTTGTGGACAATGGATTCGAGGAAACGAATCGAATGCCAGAGGTGCTGGGATCCGTACAGTAGTCATGAAGGTAGACCAAATAAAAAAGATAAAATAAAAATAATATGTGGCATATATTTTCCACAACGTAAATCAGAATTAAAAAACGACATATCACGAAGGCAACTTGAATGTTGGACGAAATACAGAAGAAGACAACTTATCTCAAACTTTAGTAACCAATTCCTCCAAAGTTCAAAATATATAACGATATTCGAGGTTAAAGCTGTTAAATTGCTAACATCTGGCTACCTTTTAGGAAAAGTAAAGAAGCGAATGGAGAAACAGACTGTGGCAGAGAAGCTGGAAATATTTTTTAAACTCCCATAAAAGGGAACGGGTAGCGGACTGATAGAGACTCCTTCATTTACACCGATGACCCAACCTACTGAAACTTTGATTCGCCACCGCTGCTGACCAAACAAGCTTTTCATCACGACGAGGTTGGGAAATTGGTATGAGAGAAATCCGGGTCAAGCTAACCATTCCAGTTTACGTGGGAACGCTCCAGCGCGGCCATCTCAGCATTCTAGGAAGCACCGTATTGACCAGTGTTCGACGATATTCGCGACGAAGACGATAGAATCCTTCAGCAGCAGTCAGAACCGCTGGTAAGAAGGTACAAAGACATTCGTGGATGCATATGCGAGCAAACGAATGTAACGAAAGACGCACTTAGATTTTGTGACGCAGGTGATGTCTGGTTATGTAGTGAATAAAAGCGAACAAATTTTGACAAACCATCAAAATATCACCTGTGCCTTTTGCCCCAGAAACTATCAAACATTCGAGTAAGCGCTAGTAGTAGGATTTGTAATCAATACCATTTCACGCATGATAGCTGTTGTCTAGTGCGTTCGAACAGCTTCAAAAACAGGAAGACCATTACATTCATCGTTCACTAGGTTTTTGAACAGGTCTAACCATCGGATTAGATGCACGGCTTGCCTACTTAGCAACCATGTGTTTGATTGCTGACGACGCCTTTTTAGCGGTTGTTCTTAAGATGTGTCCAACCCAAATCTTGTCGTTTCGGTAAGCGTTCTTTGCCCATCGTCAATGTAGATTTTAACTCTCGACTCCTCTTTCGCGCATGTAATACGAGACATCCCAAACACCGTGCTCTTGATAGTGGTTTCGAGAGCGAAAATCAGCACAGCGCATTCGCGTTGGGTACATGGAATCCCACTTTCCCAGTTGTGTAATTTGCAAGCCCGTCTTGATAAACGCAGATGGAAAATAATATTGTTAATCATAAGTATAGCACCGAGAAAAAACACTGTTTCTCATGAGCATCATTTGCTTTAGGTTCAACTCCGATTGTACTATTATGTATGGTATCGAAATCAGTTAGCATTCGTTCTGGTCTAAGCTAAATATTTTAAGTGATACAAAGTAGAGAGTGAGAGATATGCCACAACTAAATGGTGTAATTGCTTGCATCCGATTAATACTCTGTTTTCCCGCCATCCTCACTAGAGTAGCGCTAAATGCATTTGCCTGAACATAATCACTTTCTTAGGAGACTTCTATCATTACTTTAATGATAACTACATTACCTGCATCACCTGTGGCCCCGTTCGCTGTTGAGTGACTCGAGCGGGAGCCAGTAAATCTTCCATTTTTCCCTGCACACCTTTTCGACTCCGTGATACTTTCTGCCTTAACATTTCATCAGAAACTTAGTCGCTGCTTAAAGAGGATGGAAGATCTTCCAGTCTTATTGGACGCGCGCTCAAAAGGACGATGCTAAGAACATTCCGTGCCATGCGAGTGTGAATAGTGCATATAGTGCTCGCTCTCCGATAATTTGTGATCCTCTTCTTCACTTGGTATCTGTTTAATTGGCGGCATTTAAGGAGACAAAAGGCCTCTGCGTTGTGGCGCACGTGCCAAAAACAGAAACACGCAACAGCGTGTTTTGTTAGTAGCGAAGAGCAACGGAGAGCATGTGACATTTGGAGATGTGTTAATGCGTTAAAATCAAAGCATACAAGCGTACAAGAGTAGCCCAGTGGGTTTTGCTCGCTCTAGAGACTCTTTGAGCATCATAGTTTTCTATGTCGTCGTTCCATGCTGACAAACAAGTCACAACGTTGTCGATCTTGGAACGAAAGGCATCGACGTTTTCCACCCTAAGAGAATTTATTTTAAAAAGTGCCATAGTTTTTCAGAAAAATGTCAAAATATTTGTTGCTGAGAAAAGAATACACTGAAAAACCTGCTCACTAAATAGTAGTTATATTTTCTCGAACCAGTGGTTTTCCATTCGTTAGTATTGGAAAAGTTCGGACCCTTTCAGGACTCCCTTACTTCAGTGCTCACTAAGAATCAGCGGTGTTGAAAAAAAACCAAGGATATATTTCGTGAAACCATTTCAGTAATTAACAAGTTTTGGTGATGTGGAAAAGGAAAACAGGAAGAGAATCTTTCCTTAGTTTTCAAAGCTATTAGTAATTCGCAACGTGTTCACCCGTCAAGACTGCTATCGTATATTTGTAGTGTACTGCTTTACTAACAATCAGTGGTTACCTGAATAACGAGAACAATTAAGGGCACTTAAATATATTAACTTTGCTCCTCTGTATTCACAAGCTTACATGAGCTCACTGTAAAACCCTATTATGACTAACGTTTGGGTGCCATCGCCGTCTTCTAAGCTGCAATGATTCGGGTCGATGGCTTGCAGGTGCTCGTTTTCGTCCATGAATATAAAAAAGTATTAACAATTTATCCTGAGGCTAATTGGAAAACGGCTGGGATGAACATCAACTCTATTTGACATGTT
>UYYA01000317.1:0-71385 GCA_900624975.1 Angiostrongylus costaricensis
CCCACTGCATACACCTGTGGTCCGGAGTTTTGCAAATATCTCAGCACTTCATACGAGTTATATTTCACAACATACCCTGCCATTAAGAAGAAGAAAAAAAAAAGGCAGTAAATAAAAGAGTTAAGATTATAACAACATAATGTATAACTTTTATCTACTGCGCATTATTTTTTTTTCGCCGCAGGATATTATGTGAAACACAACCTCAATTACGATCAGATGCAACTACCCAGCGATGCTAAGATATTCACAAAACTTGGACGCCAGGCCAGATCGAACCAGTTTCATGCCAATTTGTGCTCCTCAAACCGTCTCCGTCGACAGTGATTGCTGCTGGCATTGTTTGCGTAAAAAAAACTGGCTGAAGGAAAGGCAGAACTAGGGCTTCAGTAGTGCTGTGCTTAACGCGCGTTCCCCCGGAAAGGTAATCGATGTTTGGTCTGACCTGAGGTCTAAGATTTGCAAATATCTCAGCATCATTGCGGTTATAACAGTATACATTCATAGTTGGTTTCCGTAATGTCCTCATATCTGCTGTCTGCTAGAATATCATGGCTTGACGTGAACCGCCGAAGTGCTTGAGGAGCTACCGCCCTTCCTGATCAGATCTTTGTGCCTCACTTTGAGTCCGAGGACCACAACTTCTCCTTTTCACATTTAGACTCCTTCACGCTTACACGATCTTCGACATATCTGGTCAATCACAATACGCTCATCCAATATGAGCATCCGTAGTTATGAACAAAGTTTACGTCGCTAACCAATGTCAAATGCATTTCTCATTCGTGCTCCACTCATAAATTCACGTGAATAGCTAACTATTGGTGTAGCCTTGCAGTAGATTCTCGGGGCCACCAATGAATATGAGGCTTTACACATCACGAATACTCTATCCATGCAGTGACTGGAGTAATGACTCTTTTTTGAAAACATCTTCCCGTTTTCACTGATCACAGGAGCCTGAGAAAGACGGCTTGGTGTAATAACAGTGTAGAGGTGAACGTGCTATTTTTGAGCAATATTATCCGCTTTGCCGTACTTTTTTATCCTTTTTCTATTCTTTGGAGAACTGTTATGTTAACCGTTATTACAAATGAATCGTTTATGGTATAACATTTATTTCACTATGGCGGCGCAATTGATAGAGCTTCCATTCAAAACACATGGGTTCGATCCCGTGGAGCAGGCTCACCAAACCTCCCATCTTTCCGGGGTGGGCAGATTGGTACTAGACCTCTCTGGGAGGATAGCCGCACTATCTCGACACATCGGTAGGCCATCGCAAGTCATTCTATAGGGCAGATTTGCATTCAATCACCCTTAACGATCATCTATGCCACCCGTCGCCCCGCTGATCGTCGAGTGACTCGATCCGGTAGTAAATCTTCCATTTTTCCCTGTAGTGTACAAGAGTAGCCTAGTAGGCTCCACTCACTCTAGGGACTCGTTGAGCTCTAGAGAAAAATTCTTTAGAGTGTTCGTGAAGAACTCTGACCATCGGGTCGGTGGTCTTCCTGCAGTGTGTACGACATCTTGAGGAATCCAGTCATTAATGGCTCTTGTCCATCGGTTGTCGTTCAAACTCATTACGTGTCCGACCAACCTTACTTTCGACAGTTTAGCGTATAGATCGGCATCTTCGATTTTTGATTGTCGACGCAGCTCGGAGCTTCGGATCCCTTCACTTGCTTGTGTGAGACGGGATACTCCAAGCACCGTCCTTTCCGCCGCCCGTTCAATGACGCTGAGTGATCAAAAGCGATTTGCTTCCCCTCTAGGATATCTACCATTTTTGTGTTCCTAGTTGTTCAATTGTTAAAAAGGTCTTCTTCAGACTTTCCTCGTTTCGGAATTGAAAGCACGGCTAAAGATTTGACCACTGTAAAAGTGAAAAATGCTCTCCTAAGCCAAAATAGTTTGTCGGCCTTCCAACTGCTCACTATGCGCTGTTCCCTAAACTTAAAACTGTAGTGTTCACGTAGTTTGGTAGGAAAGGTTAGTGTCATTAACCACATAAAGTAGAATCATTTTTTAGACATCGAAGAAGAATATCTCGAGGCTCAAACATCTAGCTTCCCTGTGTGAGCTCTCTATCACTGAGATCTTGAGGGAAATTGCTTGACAAAGAGGAGACTCGATAGAGACGAGCTATTTTGGTACGCGCTTTGTATTCCGTTTCGATTCTCGTCCTTGTCGTCCAGAAATAGCTCTCATCACCGTCGCGGCGTGATACGGTGTTGCTGATAAGCCGGTATTGGACGAGTCCGATTCGTGAGCCGGGCTGTTTGCCGTTTCTGTTCGACCCGACCCCACTCCACATTCCATCGTCATCATTCCTCAGTACCCCTCTGGCTTTCATTGCCTCTCATCCAGTCTCCTGTATTTACGTCACGGTTGACATATCAGCTAGCTCTCCTTAGTTCCTATGTGAACTGCATCGGGAGCATAAACATATATGCAGATATGGATACATACACATACATACAAGCACAGATACGCATATGTATATAATATGAGTGTGTATATATGTATGATGTATATGTATATATATACATATATTGTGCAGTGTAAATATATATATATATACATATATATATATGTGTATACTTTGCCACAACTAGAATTTCCCTCAAATATAATTACCAGTATCGAACATTAACCGGAAGCACAAAGAGTAATGTATGGGTTGGAAAATTGTGCAAGACATAAACGGGATCTATTTACAATCAAGAGCTAGTAGTATAATCTGAGAGGTCCAACAGTGAGAACTGACAACGGCACAGATCAACAGCGCGTTGCGTGGTCTGTTGTGGACCATAATATTTTGTTTCATATAGAAGAAAGTACTACGAGTGTTCAAAGGAGCTTTTGACAGCAGCTCTGCGAAGTGAATTGACTAAGCTACTGATCTTTTTCAAAACCTTTCATGTAAAAATCTTAGCCTCAAGAAACCAACGTGAAATATGGGGTGAAATAAAGTCGTAGTTAGAAGGTTTTAGGCGAATGGCTTTGCTCTTAAAGATTTCTCATATCTGAAAAGACACATGGCTTCCTGGCTCATCTGTGTTTGTGACAAGAGTTCGGCATACCAGCCACAGATTATCTAGCCTTTCACGGTGAACCAGGTCAAAGTCACCTGCTTACACTGACAAGGTCGCCACTGTAGAAATTTTGTTGAAACACTAAGCTCGATCAGTCTAAAGTCACCGGTTTTTCAGTATGCATGAATCAAATATCTTTTTTCTTGGCATAGTTTTTTCATTTTGGTGTTCCATACTCAGTTCCATATCGTCTTCAACATAAATTTACCAGACTCAAGACTCATTTCTACTTTTTAAGTGTCATAAATATGTCAATTTTTTGTTTACTGCCTACTACAATTTTTCTCATTCCGAGATCAATCCCTCCGACAGGTGATTGGCACTGATCGGTAGAACTAGCTGAGAGACAGGCGGAACGAAGAACCCGCATGGTGACGCATTAGCCCCTTTAAAGGGTAATAGCACGTTCGTTCCTCACCGCAGACACCTGCGGTGCGTAGTTCTGCAAATATCTCAGCACCATTGTGGTTGTGTCATAAAAATACTTTCGTAAACTTTCAATGTGGTATTTGAAGAATCTACCTAAAAACTGTTGAAAAAGACGTTAAGGTACCACTATAAAGATTTAAAAGTTGGTTGTCTTTACGTGAAAACACAAGCAACACTTTCCAAGCAATTGATTTCACTAGACTTTGTTAAATGCTAAGGTTTGTAAGCTATATTTTACTATCAGATTTACGATTCTACTGATTAAGAAGAACTAAAGATACTAGGAGACGAATAGTAAAGGCTAAAGCAAATTTTGCAACATATAGGACGTTAAAGTGTTTTACTTATCACTTGTTGACTCTAGGACGACATAGACGCAAACGGAGTTAAGAACTTAATTCAAGAAGAGTTCAAGCAAGTACTTGAAGACCTTGAAGGTTGAAAGTTGGAACGACTTCGGCAAGATCATCTCCAGCCAACTGGCAATTCCGGCTACTTCTTGCGGCCATTGGACAACTCCATTTTGACTTCTGCCTGAGAATAGGTTCAGATTTATAATGAATAGAATAAGTTGGATCTGAAATAAAGCGATTATTTTTCGTTTTTGAAACTAACCACATACTTGAAGGACATGGAGGGGCCTGCTTGTTCGAGGCCATTTCATAGCACATAGATTGAGGTGCAAATATCATCTGCGTAGAAGAAAATGGCGTAAAGTCAGCAGGTCAGTGAAAAGTATAAGCCCGGAAGTGGATAGTCCTCGATCCACAAATCGCCTTTCGGTTGATGACATATTTTGATTAGCCTTTAGAAAGCTCGTGGTAATGGTGACTGGTCAAAATTTTTTTGCAAATTTCCTTGCTTATGTCGTACCTTTCCCAGGTCTTCACTCGCACTTGCCCAAGTCTGCCACACACTATAAAAAGATAAAGCTCTCGGTGTTGATCAGTCTTCGAGGGTTGCACCATGCATTCGACTTCATTAAGCATCGTTTAAAGGTGATTGAATGCATATCTGGCCCATACAATGACTCGCGGTGCCCTAACGATGTATCGAGCCAGTGTTGCTATCCCTCTAGACAAGTCTGGTACCAATTTCGCGACTCCGGAGGGATTGAAGAGTTTGTGGGCCACGAACGCGTGGATCGACCAACGTGTGTGCTGTGGAGCGCCTACGACCACTGCGCGGCACTCTATACAGCTCTATTTCATCCTGCTTCTTTGCTCTATATGTATCTCCTTAATAATAATGGATACGAGTAAATACACTTGTTCTTTTTCAAATGTAAATTCAAGCACACAGATAACAGCTCGTACTGGGCTTTGTCAGCCAAAATAAAATACTATTAGAATTTCTACACATTTTGTTCTTCATAACATATTTATTTGCTCTCTTAAGTTCAGATTTTGTAGTATAATTCTAGAGCACATGAATTTGCTGAAGAAGTTTTCAGAAGAGGTTTTGGTCGCTGAATCGGTCTTGCTCTGTTCATTCACCTTGATAAGGAGTTTGTCAGAGTTCTTGAGAAAATAGTAGTAGTCAGAAAACGAAAGCCTTGTCGGATATACTAGATTACGCAGTTTTGCTTCCGATTTCTTCAACCTTTTCCAGAACTGGGTGTGTGGAGTGTGGTGGGAGTTTACTGTAACTTGGTCCGTTGGTTTAAATGAGAAACACCGCACTATGAAGTTCTTGGCGTAATTTGTCCATCTTCTGACACCACTTCTCTTATTTAACGACTAACCTATTCGAGGAGGTATTTTTCATAATTCCATCTTTCGAGCACGGAATGGCGAACAAAATCTTGCTTCGGGAAATCGTTCGAAGCTTCATCTTTAAACAGTCATTTAACGGAACGTCATCAATTGTCGTGCTCATCTCCCCGTCACGCTTCCTCAAAAGACATTTTTCGTCGTGTGTTAGAAAGGCAGCGCAAAATCAACATTGCAATAGCGATCTCTTTATTCCAATCCAATTCATGACGTATATCGAGTTTCCTTCTCTACTTTCCATCCTGTCGTGCTTCGAAACTGTTGCTTTTCTCCAATTATCAAGCACCCACGAAGAATCGGATTTTCGTTTCCCATCAAGTAGCACTTTCAAGTGCAGATCGTCGATAGTAGTGGGTCGTTCCCAACGACTTTCATCTTCACAGTTTCTGGTCTTCAGAATGAAACTTTCAAACCGACGTTGTTTCCATGACCACGAGCGATTGTTACCCAAACCCTTACGAGCTCTTCCCGCAGCTTATCGTTCAAGCTCGAAACACTATAACTAGGTTTCTCGGTCTGATTTGTTTTTTAGCTTTATTTTATCCCTTAACTTGAACCTAATAAAAAGTCTTAAAAAAAAGTATACTTGTCTCGTAAAGTTTTCTCTATGCTTGTTCTCTTCTTTAATCACTCGACTTGTCATGATTTTAAAAAGTTATTGCCCTCTTACTTTTTAGTTCGGCTTATGAATTTTACGCTCAGGAGGTTTGATCATCTTGTGTAATTTGGGTGGATTACCCCATTTGAAAAGAACGACTTGATGATGATCATCTGCACGTACCTACAGTATTACTTCTAATAATGTTTGTCTTAGAGTGGAGTTTTCTTCTACACTACAGCAATCCAGGTCTACGTTGACGTTTCTTTGGTTAGGTAGGCTGCTCTAACAGAACTTGATACGTAGGCTCAATTTTGGATTTAACGGATGATTGAACACAGTCACTAGTTTAATCGTGCTGGCGAAGCTGAAGCTTTCAACTCCACAGTAATAGCAAGACTGTTCCCAGACCAAAATGAAAAGGCTATAGCCGTGACACAAACATAACGCAGCATCTTGTCTCTGGATAATGTATGATTTTATTTATGAAAAAACAATTCAAATTTAACATGGTTTCTTGACGACTGCTGGAGTAAGAAATAAACGCTACTTTGATTATCGCGGTAACTGGAAGCACAACAACTTTTTGTGCTCAAGTGGCACTTCTGTAATCGTAACTGGGTTATCGGTAAAAATAGGGATACCTGAAGTATAGAAGTAATTTTAATGCTTTTTTCCTTTTGCATGTATGTGCTCTTAATTTAGCCGTGTTGAGCAAAGTTGAGATTCGTTGAAAACAAAAGCGGTTGGTGCGGTTTTTGAGTAGAGTGTCGACACAATCTCATCTACCCTAAACCCTTCAAAAGGAGGGGCGGACGCCAGCTGAGGAACGAACAAACGAACACACACAATACACACGCGCACAAACCTTTACGGGGCTATAGAGAGCTGCTCTCGTTGTCTCTCTGGTCATTTCAGCTATGCAGTGCCACTTACTCTTGCATTCACTGTTTATAGCCACGTTATTCCTAAGTGAGTTATTTTTATGTTCATAACTTCCACAATACAGCATTCTCCTCATTTTCGTCTATTAATACTTGTTTTGACAGTTGTGATTTAGCACATAAGGTTCTGAATTTTGGACAACGAGTCCAAATTTTGTTCACTATGCGATTGAGCTGTCAATTGGTTGCACTGCTGTTGCTGGCTTGTGCATTCGTTTCATTTGAGCAGTTAATACGTCGAAAAGTACTCCCAGCAACTTCGATAACATACGATGATGCTGATGTTGATCTAGACGCACCTGTATGGACAACAGTAGGATCGTTGAAGTTGATCGTCGGCGTTGTGTAGTAGAAGTCACGTGCAAACTACTCGTTCCCAATTCAATAAGTATTTGGATGGCTGAAACTGTTGAGGTGCTACCAATGAGTGTGTGGTGGAAGTACACTGCCTCATCGTAGCTCTTCTGTCTCTCATAACAACCTGTTTGGTTTCCGATTGAGTTCACCCCTCTACAACTTTTTTTCCAGTCAACCCTGGTTTGTGCCAAACGCCTGTCATCGGTGGCTCATGCCGGCTTGGTGCCGCCGACGTGCACATCGGCGGAAAACAAACGCAATTTTATCTGAGATGCGAACCGGTGTCGGAGTGAGGTTTTATTTTACTTCTCTTTTGTCAAAACCCTGTCTCTATTTTCTGGTCACTGATTCCCAAATCGTTCTACATAACGGGTACGTGAGTCAATTCCTATTTTTTCTTTCTGAGTAGTTTCTTTCTGATTTTCTTCAATTCCTCTCGTCTCACTCACGTTTCGAACAAAATTTATGATATGTATCTTTAAATTGTGCAAATCTCGATTACGCCTTTTTTAGACCTTTCTATATGATCTCGATGTTTTCATTTTTTCATCTTTTGACTTTATCTCATTTTTGTCTCATTGGATGTAGGCTTCAATTATATCGGATTAGTTGGTTTTTTCGACGTTGTAAAGATTTTTTTAGAACTTCGTTGTTCTATAAAATCAACCCACGACGTAAACGCGATCCCCATCTAAAACGAGCACCCGACGTTTCGGCACCTTGTGGATGCACAAGCGCATGAGCTGAAAGACCTACCAATCTCGTCTTCTCACTGAGAATAAGCGTTGAAGGTGCTCATTCGTAGTAGATAGGATGCTTCTTGACAGTCTGGAACAAATGAAACTCAGCATTTGCAACATCTAGAAAAAATAGTGGGAGCCGAATGATTTTCCCATCTAGGACCACCATGATTTTGAAGTGTTATGACGAGTGTAGTCGCATAGAAGACAATCTCACTTTCGCTTGCTTTTAACGACATCAAGCAGCTTCTGGAATTGAGTCGAGTTAAGAGCCACGGCTGTGGGAAGGATGGCTGTCATTTGCTCGCATAAGTCATTCTTGAGTCGGCTTACCACTAACACAACAGAATCCTCTTTCCATGTGCGTCAGGATTCGTTGGAGCAGGGCCTGGCGGTGCTCTAAGAATAATCACTTTCGTTTGCGTATCATGAACAAACAGAACCCAGGTTTCACTTCCAATTACGATGCCTTTTTCTCTGTATAGGGGCTTATTCATTTGATTAGTTTCTGTCGACTGTCGACAGCCACGTTATAGTCACTTCGAATTCAACAATTTCATTCTCTAGTTTGATAAGGGAAAACGTGCCAGCATAAAGAATGCCGCAGAACTTTCTATGCAACTGAATTAAAATTTTTCACTTGTCTAAATTTTATTTGACCTGTCTTCTCGTCTACTGTGCGGATCCCAGCATTTCTCACATTCAGTTCGTTTCTTCGCATCCATCATTCACGACGATCTTCCAACTTCTACGTGTGGCTTCAATTGCTGCTTGAGAATTTCCATTTAATCTTGAATGCCGTAGAATGCTGGTCGAACAGTTTTTCCTGGAGACCTGAGATAGCTGGGCTGGAGCGTTCCTAGTTGTATCGCAGAAAGTGATTTTTTTCCAGAGAAGTGCGGTACCAATTCCCCGACCCCGGAGCGATGGGAGGCTTGGTTGGCCCGGAGCGGAATCGAACTAGCACCATGCTCGTGATGATGGGCGTCACTGCCACTGTACTACCCTTACCCTAAATTAAATGCTATTTCCAAATTAAATTTATCTCTATAAGCTCTCTGCTTTGTCATAAATTTTGTTCCCGGAGGATACTTATTATTTCACACTATTCTATAAACGATCACAGCTCATAAGTAAGAGGAAGAAGTATTTTAAAACCCTTAAGTGTTTTTTTCTAAGAAGTTTTATTTCAATTTTTGCTTCTTATTTACTACCTATTATTGTTTGCACCTCCCAACGGTTCACCTCATCGTGGCTGGGAGGTGTTTCTGGGTGTCTGGCGGTGATGGACAGCGGGAGGTTCATCCTCACAACATGGTCTCCCAAGCTGAGAAAGAGTCTGGCGTTTCCATCAGAAAGCCTGGCTAAGAGGAAACCAATACCAGCGTCCACCACCGTTCTGATATCAAAGTCGTATGGTGGTAAATCTCCCTCTGATCCACAAGGGCTGCGACTGTCCATGGTGGTAAAGACCTGAGGCAGACCTTGGCCAGGCTGACCTCGGGATTCCAGGGAAAACCATGATGGCCTAACCAGCAAATCTCCGAAAAATGGAGATTATACTGGGGCCCACACAACCAGTGAGAACGGGCTATTCAAGTATCAAGTATCGTTTTCACGGAAAACCATGATGTCAAATTCTGGGCAGAAAATTGCGTGAGAGAAAGGCCAAGCAAGGGCCTCAGTGGTGCATTGGATAACACGTGACCTCCAAACACGGTAATCGCGGGTTCGAATTTGGCCTGGGATCCAATTTTTGCAAAGACCTCAGCACCATGGCGGCTGAGTCTTATTTCTCGCTTTTTTATGCTCAAATGCGAATTAGCTTGGCTTTGGCTGTGAAAAATCAACTCTTTTAAAAGTAATAGACGTTACACTGTCTAAACCGACTTCAATTCGACTACGGCGTCGCTAAGCAATACCACTGTTAATAAGCTTTTGAGGTATTGATAAGCTAACACTCAACTTGATAGTGCTTGTTAGCACAACAAGACACTTGAATTCCTATCCATCGGATTATGCACCGGACTGACAAAAGCACGGTACAATTCGTTTGTGATTCTTATCAGTGGTCTGGCCTGTTTCGTACTTGTACTGCTCACACAGTTCTGATTCAGCAGCGCTTCCGGTGACGGTGTCTGGGTAGTGAAATCGCGGACGGCCAGTTCAGGACCGACGGCTGGTCCGTCGTCTACGGCCGGCCAGCCGATCCCGGTGGAGAACACCCAACCACAACAGCATCCAAAACTTATGCGCAAACAGAATGCGCCAAACATTTGTGGTCAGTTCGTGGTTTAATTTTGAACTCAAAATTTTCATTCGTTCGTTTACAACAACAATCTCTATGAACACATTCTTAATATGGTAAACAGAATGTTTCCTTTGTCTATTCACACATAGTGAATAGCGATTTTTATCACAATGCTTTTCGTTAAGTCCCTTTGCTTTTCTACAACAACGCTAAAATCACTGTGCACCTAACACAGATATCTTATTTTTGAGCTCAAACCGCCTATTTTAACTAATAGGCGGGCACATGACGTCATTAATTTTAACCCTTTTGTGGGATTAGGCAGGTTTAGATAGACCATGACATGAAAATGAAAACCATCTAGTCCCTTTCATCCAGAAATGTGAGAACAATCAAACCAGATTTTTTGGAAGCATTTTTTCCTCAGCAACGCGAGCTAGTTAGAAGAGTTTGCTCGTGGCTATTCATCCAATGAAGGTCACGTTGCGTCCTGCAGCAAACGATTTTTAATCATTTTGCTTAAAACAATCTTATTCTATCTAACTATTTTGTTCCATTTGCTTAAAGTTTTTGCTGTTCAGAATATTTTTCCTGTAGTATCAGTTATAGCTATTAAGAGTGAGCGTAGATCCGCCCGCATTTGAGCTTCGCTTACGAGCTGACCGTGTTGTGACAGTAGCGTTCTGATCCGCTACAGTCACTGATAATCGAAGTTCAAACAGTGTGAGGGAAAGAGAGTGGACGGGCGAGTGCAAATACACTGACGGTGGCTCGGCGAGGACAGCGAGCGGGAGCAACTATGTCCGCGACCCGGAAGAGCAGTGTCGTCACAACAAACTGAGCATATATCGTGATAGTGCTAGTTAGCAGAAGGCTTCTGGGACCATATTATAACCGGCAGTGCCATAGCTACGAATCGCTCCTAATTTTGGCTCAGCTTCGTAGCGAAGCAGCTTGCCATGAGCTTAAAACTGAGACTGACCTGAAGAGCAGGCCCATGTTGAACCATGGTATCTACTACGGTCACATTCAGATGTGCTTGCTTGAACCAATGACTAAACCAAATGGGTGAGAACAATGACGAGGAGACTCTCCCAGCTCTTGAAACTACAGCATACCGTTGAGATCTTTTGCCGATTCTCACGAAGAACAAACAAGCTTGTCCAGATTTAGTAGCTAGTTAGTACTTGTACTCCCCTTACTAGGAGGGAATACGTCTCTGGTCGTGTTTAAGCACATTTTAGCAGAAGATTGCTAAAATGGTGCCATTTCAGTTGCAGAAACTTATTCTGGGTTTCAGGTGCTTTTGACAAAGATTTTTATAAACCGAAATCGGTGAATGCATGCTTTTTGTGCTGCAAAGCAGACATAGATTTAACCGCTTTATTTCGTCCCATATTTTATTGTTGCACACTTTTCTCTTTTTTTCGAATTTCCGTATTTTTCCCATTTATTTGATTCGTTGCAAGAAACATGATATCCGCCTCTTAAAAAATGGCCTAAGTAACAATGCATTGATTACAATCCATTATATATATCTAACTAGATGAAGTAATCGTGTATTATAACCACAACGATACTGAGATGTTTACAAAACTGACCGCGAGTCATATTGAAATTTTAACCAGCACCATTAGGGTAAAAAAAATGGTTGAGAGAAAGACAAAGCGAGGAACCTAATGATGCAGTGGGTAACACATGAGCCCACGAAAGGGTAATCACGGGTTGGAATCTCGACTGGGGTCTGGGCTTCGCAAATATCTCAGCATCATTGTGGTTACATTTCACATAGTACCCTGCCATGAAAAAATGATAAGCTGCAAAAAAGGTTATTCATTGTCATTTATGCATCTACAGCAGAAATAATACACAGACTAGCACTATGCTTGTACAGCCAAAGTAATCTTTCGGAAAGAAAACAGTGGATTATCTTCAATACTGCTAAATTTCCCTTATCGATCTATTCGTCTACTCGTAAAAACCGCTGTCCTTTAATATGTGTGCCGGATGTTTTTGAACGATTTCTTGTGTGTGAATTATTACTCCCTTTATCGAAATGTGGGTGCAAAAACTGCTCACTTGGGCTTTGGAAATTTTTGTGGTTATGGAAATTGTGTTACAGTGACCCCTCAACAGCATTTTCTCTCTCAGATGACTGAGGCGAGATAAGCCTCAGAATCTCACAGCGTTCCAAAAAATACCTTAAATTCCAATGTGGATCTTCAGAAAGCGTTCTACAAAGGTCAATTTTCCGGTGGCAGCCGCGTATAGCATGTCTAAATCCATCCATGAGAGCTCCATATATAGATGTTTCCCTCGAAATGGCTCTAGAGGGACAACGGTTGCGGAGGGACGGCGGCTGATCGTGACCATAGTGTTCACTATAAGCAAACAATCATAACCGCTGCATCAAGTCCATTCCCTCCCCTCCATTACTTGAGCAACCTCGTCGGAAAACGGGAGGGAGTTAGGAGAAGCGACAATGGTGTCGTCTTAATGAGTTCGATACTGAATTGCGTCCTTCAGATAAAAATTACAAATTTGGTGAACATATGGGAATCCTTTGTGTTCATAAACTCCTAAGGAGAAAAATAGGCTGGCACGGATTTTGACGAGTTTTCCTTTAGGCTAAGAGAAACTATTCCATCAACACAAACCTAGCAACATTTTTTGAAAATTGGCTTTCATTTAACCTCGGCATTAATAGTCAATGTTTTGTTACGTTCATGAGCTTACATGAAGTTATTACCAAATCCTTTCTGTCCCTATGCCTCGCCGCCTTCACCTTCCTGGGAGCCGCGCTTGCCAAAGCCGATTGCCCAAAATCGCTCTTTTCCAGTTTCAGTTTTCTTCGTCCTATCGAGTCCAGTCAAGTGCAGTGAAACACTTCTACTGAAGTAAATGAAGCAATAAAATACGATATTGTTTAATTTTTGCAACAGCTGAAACCACTTTTAATCATAGTCAGGCAGTTTACATTTGATTAAATTGATCCAAACTGATTAACTTCGTCGGAACTAAGGTTGGCGCTACATTTATCAATAATTCATGAATTTGTAGACACAGAAAATATGGTTATCAAGCTTCTAAAAAATGTAGTAGTTGATCAGTGGCTTGACAAGTGTTTGATTTTTCTATTACGGACTTCCTACCAAATTACTGGTATTTACTTATATGGTTCAGCAAGGTTACCTTGATCACTCAGTTCAGTTCATTCACTACGTTCACGTAGGGCATGACATTTGAACAAGTGTAATATAATAATCCATTCCAGATATCACTATCACCTCACTTTCAGCCGGTATCCGCTACGTGAGGGTTTTGATCCCTATGTAAACCATTCCTTTAGGGCATTTGAGGGCTTGTGCTCAATGGCTCCCGTTTAGCATACCAGGTGGCTAGCCTACCTGTGTTTCAGCTTATCGACTCACAGCAGCACATGTGACCCGCATTTATCGTCGTAGGTCACAGCACCACATTTCCTCTTTTACTTCGAGATTTTTGACACATATGGCAAGAAGGATCGTAGTTACGATATGATGGACACTGAGTAGGATGTCACTCTCATTTTCGCTACTTGATGTTCAGCCAAAGATCGGTCCTTTCACACATGCTTTAGAAACAAATTGGTTCCCTAATGCTTGGTGTTTCTTAAATGACTCGTAGCAGCAGATTGTGTGACAGTTATTGATATCGTGCTGGCTTCCTTTCACTTTGCAACACGATACAGATGGTTTTCCACTCATTTAGAACCTTACATTCGCACACGTAACGTGTGAAAAACTACGCCATTTGATATTAGCCATAGGCATTCCATATGGCCGACGAATCCAATCGTGTGTGAACAGGATTCTGCATAGTTATTCAACGATGAGATTACCTGTTAAACGTCAGAAGGGCAAACGGCTAAAAGAACCTATTTATCCAACTGATTTGACATGAAATGAGGACATGACTGTCGAGCAGTTCGCCATCGAGACTATTATCTCTGGACTGCCCAAGGAAGGATACTGTTATCGCGAGCGCTCGATTGGTTTCTCTTCTTTGCATCTGCATCCTCAGTCAGCATCGTTGCCGTTCGCTTTCAAAATCTACTTTCTATTGCTTCTCTGCAGAGCTTTAAGCACAGATTGGTGGTGTCTTGCTTTTGATACTGTATACTGGGAAAGCCATACCATATTTGTGAATATGCGTTCTGAAAGTGGATCAGATTTGAAGCAGCTAGTTGGATTTATAAAACGATCATAGAAATTCTATTTAAAAATATACACTTCACTGGTTTAAGGCTATAAAAACGTCGCCATTGCTCGATTTTTCAGTTGGTGGACGAAAATGATTCACTTACGCAAATGTCCAGAAATAAGTAGGTCTAAGCTGCAAACAAATCTTGGTTTTTCATTGGCACAGATGTCTAGTAGATCTCAGAATCTGCTTTGCTTGGAAACGAAAACTCCTCAAGTTATCACTTTTTGAGCTTCGAAAAAGGGCTAGTCCTGAGTTTTTCAAGGACGTTTTATAATGAACTAGTGATGAGTGTTCAATACGCTGCTATCAACGAACCGTATAAAATGAAGCTAAAATAGCGCTATCCTGACAAACCACTGGAGCGTTCATTGCCTGTCACGTTGCTTTCCAATTAAAGAATTTTAAACACCAGTAGAAGTGTTAGAGCAAAAACCCTGAGTATTGTGTGATTGTGCAAAGGCAGTAGATCATTGTACTACCAGATGTGCTAATGTGGTATAACCGATGCGATAACGAGCTCTGCTCAAGAGGAAATCTGACTGAACGGCTCCAACAGCTCATTGGAACGTTACTAACCGTCCAGGTAGAAATTCAACAGCTTTGTCTTTTCCTTTACAGAGCAAGACCTGGATGCCCGTGAGTCGGACGTCTGCGCAGTCTCTGCCACATGCCTGCAAGCCGACAGTGAAATACCGTCCAGCTATCTTCAGTGCGATCAAACGTGAGCGACTTTCTGCACTTTACGATTTTACGGTACTAAAAGGACGAATAAAAGGCTATCATGTTTTTGTTACCGTAAATAAATAGCCAGGCAGAATTCAAGGAGTCAATTATAATAATAACCAGCATTAAAGCTTACTGGGAACCTTATTTGTGCTAAACAACGAAACTTTGTGACAATCGGAACGCAGTGAATACTTGTGAAAAGGCGTCATTTTATGAAACACTGACGACGGCCTATAAAGGGGTGTCTCAAGAGAGAGAAGTAAAGGTGAAGCCGAAGACCCTGTGTTTATCTGTGAAATTAAAAAGCCAACTTTGAATGAACGCAAACACACTTCTGCTACACTGATTTTTAAATCGGTTAGAGGTGAACGATAGATATTTGAAAGCGGACACAACATCCTTTGAATTTTGTAAGAGAAGAGTGTGAACCGGCTATTTAACATTGAGCTATCTGACCTTGCCTCGTGCTTTCAGATCGCTTCGTTGGGTTCGAAGATCCTGTCAGGACGGCTTTGTCTTCAATTTCGAGCAGCAAACATGTGTGGTACCGAAGAGAATGAGTTCACTATCTCGTGAGTGAGATACATAGGAACCTTTGATGGCACGCTCACCGCTCACACTCCCACAACCACTCGCATGACCTTTCTGAATGGAACAAACACTTGCATGAATAGGATAATTGCCAACTAATAACAACTAGTTTTAGAAATCAAAAACAAGAAATCCTGAAGTGTAGGTTTCTATTTGAAAAATTATGACTGGTAGGAAATAGCGAAGGGAAATTGCTGCTATCAAAAGTCGTCAAAACTAAATAATGGTAATTTGACCAATACCTATTCCTTTACCTATTATAGAAGATCACTATGTTGTGCGATTCCGTCTTTACCATCCTTAGTCACTCTCTTAACACCTGTTTTCCTGAACCCTACCACGGTTCATGTGGATTAGTATTTTGCTCATTAGGTTGGTTTGAAATACTGGAGTTGTAATAGGTGTTCTCAGGTCTCACCCATACGTGGAAGCCAGTTGGTGTATATATGTCTGAGAGAGGCATCGAACATTCTAGCTAGTGTTCCACCGGAAAGTCTTCAATTTCCAACATTTGTCTACTATTAGCTAGATTATCGGCCGCATATGTCGAACTCATCTTAACTCGAGCACCACGTTAAAGTGAGGCTAAACTTTCAAGTGTGTGTCGCTTTGATTAGAAAAGTTCGTCTGATTCAAATAAACTGCTCGCTTTGTACACTTTCCGTGCGAGATGAACGAAGACCACTTCGTGAAAAAGTCAATGGAAGAAGGAATCAGGTATGCCACTGTGCCTAGATATTCCATAAAGTAATTCTTTCCACTAACTGCCGCGCCGACGAACACAGGCATCGTCTACCGATCAACCAGCGTCTATCCATTTACAATGAATAGTTTTTTCCTTTAGATAACGTCGTCCTTTTAATTCCGCGTTCTTTTTGAGAAGGTAACTATTACTTGGCATTTTTTGAAGTCACCAACGATCCGTATCACTTTTCTCCATTTAAAATATCGGCCTTACTTCCTCTATACTTTTTCCACTTTCAAACCTTTTTCCTATAACTTTTCTACTCTGCTAATCTTTTCCTTACTAACGTTTTGACGAATCTACCTCACTGCTTAACCTCTTTCCATTTCTATAGAGATATTTCTGCATTTCACTGGGCTATTGTTGTTTTTAACCCCACCACACAAATCCTGCTCCTACCCCTCTACGTCATACTGTCGCTCTGCTGTGGCATGCGGTTCCTTTCCTCACTGTTCTCAACGTCTTCCACATAAACGAGGACACGTTCGCAAGGAAAATTTGCAATCTTTGACGAGAACGGAGCGGTCGATCACTCTATGTACGACAACAGCCATCGTTCCGGCTGCTGTTTCAAGTAAGTTTTCATATCCAGCTATTGGTTGCTCGGGTAGCCGGCCAGCGAACCACCAGATGAGGGAATGGACGTACAACTGTGGATGTTTGGTCGTTGCTTTGTTGCTGACCACGACGCAACACCGACCACCATTTACTATCAGAACAGACTAAATCGCGGCTTAAGAGAGGCGGACTCCACATCCGCTTTTATGAATGTACATTCCTGACCAATTTCGTTACTCAAAAAAGACTTATGCCGTCGAAATTCTTTTAGTGGTCTCCGAATTCTCAAATGAAGATCTTAATGCTGATTTTTACTTCAATTTGCCTTTGCAACTAGTTAATCTACAAAAAAAGAATTAAAATACTTCCATTGTAACCCCTGTTTGGAAACTATTCGTTTAATACAGCCACAATAATGCTGAGATACTCACAAAACTTGAGTCCCATGCCGGATTCGAACCTGCGATTACCCTTTCAAAGCAAAGACCTCAGTAATGCGGTGGATAACAGTAAACTCTCGAAAAGGGTAACCTCGAGTTCGAGTCTGGCCTGTGGTCCAAGTTTTGCAAATATCTTAACATCGTTGTGGCTGGATTTCACATAATACCATGTCGTAAAATAGTAGGCAGTTAATAAAAGTTAAACCTTCTATTCCTTTAATGTTATTGTTTAAAAACTGCAATTTAATAGCTAGAAAACCTCACTGCTTAAAGCGTCCCTTATAAATTTTGAAAATTGAACTAGTCTAGCCACTACTACCATAAAGCGTATGGTGCCTTTTTTCGTAATACCATATCACTATCTTCTCTTAGCAATCATCAGTACGCTGGACGAATTCTATGATTTACATGTGCCAGGGGCTACTTTGAAATTGGAGAGATTTCTTTTTTCAGTGACAAGTGACGTATCAAATGCTGAATGCACAGATTCATCGGATTGTCCACCCACATTCATTTGTATCAACAAACGCTGTCATCTGCGAGTTTGTCCCCGTGGTAACAAGGTGTTTTTCACATGCACCAATATTTATCAGTGCAAAGCGGGGGAAATTTGTCTCCTCGGTGGATGCTGTCCGAAAAAACAAATCAAATCCCGTGAAAAAGTAGACAAACCATCGCACAGAAATATCAAAAACCTTGATACTGTGACGGAACCAGTATCTGAACACCGCTCCACGTATTCGACGCTTGGCGTTGCTTTGAACGAAGCAGCCGACCAGGTCACTGACGCTGACCTGGCACAAAACGATGGTGTTTTGCAACTGTTTCCTACTCCATCAACGAATGCCGCTTGTACTCTGGACAGACGCGTGGACGAATGCAGTATGAGCAATCCATGCCCTGAAGCTGATGAGTGTATCAGCGGACAATGTTGTCAAGTAATGGGACACCATCGTTGTCAGAATGGATTGTGGCCGCTGTCTGTTCCGCACCGCTGCAGCCGCTCACAACAATGTCCAATTCAGTCACGTTGTGAACGAAGCACATGCTGTCCCTTCGACAGGAATTCTTCTGATACGTCGGCTACCACTGCGAAACCCCTTTTCTCCGATCTGCCATCATCGAAGACGAAGTCGAGAGGTGAAAGCAAGTCGATCGATTCCAATTCGACTGCCAAAAAAGTGGGATTTGTTTGATTATCGGATCTAAGACTAGTTAATGCTTTTAGATTTATGAAGAATGAAATTAAACAAATATAGTTTTCTATAGTTTCGTTGTTTGGTGAAGCATCGTTGCTCGGCGAGTCGCTCACTTTGCCCACCAGAATATACCTGCACGCTAGATGGACGTTGCTGCTACTTGAACGTCGTCTGCCCAGACGGTGGCGTTCCAGAGGCGATGTGCAGTGAAGATTCACTCTGTCCAAGCACAACACATGTGTGTGTTTTAATCAATGAGGAGTCAAGATTTTGCTGCAATACAAGTGAGTTTCTGATCATAACGACCCAAGCATGCTCATAACTCAGTCACTGTGTTTTCCTCCATATTTGCAGTGACACAGTTCGGTGAAATCTCAAGCTGTATCTGTAGTCTAAACAAAATACTGTTTTCCTTTTTAGAACGTCGAAGTTCATCGTTCACATTCAGCTGTCCAACAGGCAGTTTCGAGGTGAATCCTCGTTTTGGCACCATTTGCCGATATAGTCTACAGTGTCCGTCACCGTACTTCTGCAATAGCATGGGAAAGTGCTGTCAACCACTAATCTAGAAGTATGAGGTCTCTTCAATGGTGAACATTCTCTTTATGAGCAAATTACACGAAAGAACCAATCATTACTCGTTTCAGATCCGATGGGACTTCGTCGTTCATCAGTTTCTTCTTGCCTTATTACTTTCTTTCTTGCCTTCTTTTAACCTATTGCATGGAATAATAAATAATTTTCTAAGATAGCATGCATGTTGTCACTGAATAGCTCTTGCAGACAGTTCTTTAGATTTTCATTTGAACTATTTGAGTTATGTACATTGTTGATGCAATGTAACCGATCAATTTCAGGATTACCAACCAGTGGAATGGTGTGCACATTTTTGTCTTGTTCTAATTCCAATCCGTGTTCTAGTGGAACGTGTAACAATGGTTACTGCTGCAGCTCTACTTCAGGTCCTTCATATGGTGAGACGATGAATTGTTTAACTACCAACATTATTTATATTTGCGGAACTTGGTCTCTAATAACTATCCACATCACTAATTAACATAAATATGTGTGGACAATTCTCTAAACTGGTTGGTGCAGCCAGTTTTGGATCTCCAATGATCTCGTGGACTTCATAGCATTCTCATTCAAGGAGCTAAGGATGATCGTGTGTGATCATGATAATGCTGCTGTAGAGTACCACATGCAAGAAGAGACATTGTCGAAATTTCTCCATCGGCATTGAGCATTCAACTTCATTAGGTATCGTTGGAGGTGATTGAATGCATATTTGGTCATTACGATGACTCGCAGTGGCCTACCGATGTAGCGAGCCAGTGCTGCTATCCTCCCAGACAAGTCTGGTACCAATTTGCAGGCCGATGGAAGGCTTGGTGGGCCATGGGCGCGAGGATCGATTCCACGTGTGTGCCGCAGTGGTGCCTCCAACCACGTGCGAGCAATATGCGCCCATCAGTAACGTTAAAAGTACTGTAAACTCTTCGCAAACTTAGCCAAATGGCAAGGCTTTAGCCAAGTAGTCGTCAAGTTTGATGTATCAATCAAAAATTTATTCTCTTTTCTTGGAGTTTCTTGTTAGGTTATCGTCACTTTAAGATCCATTACCTACAGATTGGTTCCACATCTCGCCAGTGGCTTTGCATAGATTTGTCAGAAGGATTTTTCTTTGGAGACCTGTACAGCTTAGTTCAAATAGTAATTGAAGTGTAATTGATAGAAATCGTGCGGATGATGAAGAGAAAAGTCTCGTCTGGCGGTTGTTAAGTTCCTCGTTTCTTTGACGCCTTTTCAACCATATTAGATGTTGGAGCACAGCAGACGGTTTCGATAATTCAACACTGCACTTGGCCGGAGGCCTGTTTCGGCCAGGTTTTTCCTCGACTTGTCGATGAGTCGAGGTTGTTCAGACCGCTGGTCTTTACATAAATCTGTGATAACAGCCAGAACGAAGATTATCATCCCAATAATCACCCGTTGTTTCCCAAACATGATCTGATGACGTCCACGTTTTTCACGCTCGCATTTTCCTCACAGACATCTCTTTACATGTGATTTCACTATGGTCATTCATAGTTTACATCTTTTACTTTTTTACAGCGCCATCGATCCCATCTGCAAATTGTCTTGGATGCTCCCAGCCCACCTCACCACAAATCCTCGCTTTCCGTACGTCATTTCTCTCAGAGATTTCAATTAAATTCAATTTAATTTTTTTTCCGCCTTAGTGGTGAGTTTTTTATGAGTATCAGTCGACTTTTCGCATCACTCTTTGATTTGCCTTAGATTAATGTGTTTCTTCTGTTGAGTCCTTCACAAAAATGTTTCGGCGCCACCTGGAGTATGGTTCACTAAGGACATTGTTCTTTTATTTGGTTCTTGGAGGCCCGTCTTCACTGGTTGCGTGAGCCGCAGCATAATTCCCGTTGCTTCGCCGTTTTTGCTGGTAACCCATTGTAGTTCCCTGGAGTCTCGAGATTACCCTAGCGAAAGTCTGCCCCAGGCCGTCACACCACAGGCAGTCGCCGCCCTTGTGGATCACAGGGAGATTTGCCACCATGCGACTAATTTGATACCAGAACGGTGGTGGATCATTGCACTAGTTTACTTTTAGCTGGGTTTTCTGTTGGAAACTCCGGACTCCTGCTCAGCTTGGAGACCCTGCCGGGGAGACGAGTCCCTCTGCTGTACATCGCAGTCCGACACCCAGGAACACTTCCTAGCTATGATGATGCGGTAAACTATTGGAAGGCGTATTGCTTTCATCAATAACGAAGAACAATAGCGAAGTAGTAACACTCGTTTCTTACACCAATAGAATCATCCGTTTCTCGACTTCTCTGATATCCACTTCAAAAAGAGTAGTTTGGCAGGACGGAGAACTAAATACACTTGTTGGAGTAAATTTTCACGCAATCAATGTGTTAGCAGTCAAGCCGCCTTCATCTTTATCATGTTTTACTATCGCGTTCTGAAAAATTCGTTTTTGTGAGTTCGACATCCGTTTTGTTCGATTTCTTAAGACATGATTTTCAAGCGGCTCCTCTCTGTTCTGGGGGAGGTATTCCCATTGGCCAGTGCAACTTGGGGTACTGCTCACCAGGATACTCGTGTCAACAGAACCTCTGCTGCCCCAGCTATGCACCTCCTCCTCCGCCTCGTATTCAAGCCTGTAAGTTCTCCCTCTTTACATCTATTTTCAAAGTAATCGTGCTTCTTGCGTATTTTACTTTTTTAACGGTTGAAAATAAGAAAACACAGAGATCTAAGAAAAAACATTAGCATGTATGACATGAGCTTGAATGCTTTACGCTGTTATTCAAGTCGTCTGCCCATCTGGAAGCCCATCCGTCGGCAACTGTGTGAACGGTGCTTGTGCTACCGGCTTCTCCTGCGTTCAAAATCAGTGCTGTCCTTCACTGGTAACGAAGAATCCATTCGGTAGGTTTTTCAATAACATTCCTTCTTTATACAAATTTTCAAAAAAAATGGCGAAATTTTGCAGACATCATCCGGTAAATCTTCGGTGGAATGTTATAAAACCCTTCGAATTTAAGGTTTTCGGATGGGTCAAGCCCATTACATCACCCTAGTGGTTCATTTTTCAAACTCGCTGAAGAAGGAAATGCGATTTTACCACTATGATAGATGACACTGACCAATCAAGAGATTACTCAGTGCTTCACTCGTCGCACAAATTAAAGCACAATACATTTAGTGATACCGGTGGCGTAGAAAGCACGTCGGCCGTGAGCAACATCAGCTCGCATCATCGTGAAGTAACAGCAAATAGAAATTTGTCACAAAATTCCAGTACTAAGTAGAGAATATTCGGTTGCGAGTAGAAGTCTAATATTCGACTAGTAGCTCATGAAAATAGTCCTCGAACGCGGAGGAAGTTGAGCGGGATCAAAAAATATTTTCTTACTGTATTAAAAATCTTTTATCCACTATAAAATCCTCTTGCACAAACAGGCTTGATAAAGAATGTTTGTAAAGCAATTGATAATTCGAATGCAGTTGTTTGCTCTTTGCCACAGAAAAAAAAATAAGAAGAAAGTCACTGTAAAAAGAAGCAATGATAATCCTATCGAAGACCTTGAAAGCATCAAAAGATAGTCAACTAGTGCTAATAGTGTCACACCTGCGTGAGCATTTATCGCAGCAAAACGCATACAACTGTTTATGAACTTCACTTACAGTGTGTCCGAATGGAAATCAAGCAGCTGGTGGATGTGTGAACGGCCAGTGTGGTGCAGGCTACACCTGCCAGAACGGACTGTGCTGTGCCGGCACTACGGCGGGCGTCAGATGCCTGGACGGTTCGGAAGCCGTCGGTGCCTGCATTCCATCGTGTCAAGGTGACGGTTGCGGAGGCGTGCAAATCACCTACTACTGCGGAACAGGATACACTTGCACCACTGGGAACATTTGCTGTCCGGTTACAAGTGAGTGCAGCGAGACTCCCATGCAATATGAAATATACATTAATTTTACGGAAATTCGTGCAGTAAACTCTTCCCTCAGACTGGGCATCTTGCCTTTTCCTCCATAGTTTTAGTGGAATTAATTAACAATAATTGACGAAACAGTTACTTAATTGCTGAAACAGTGAAAACATTTGTATCGCATCTGTACAATTAACACTTCCTAAACTACCAGATGCTACGTCACAACGAGAGCCTCGATAACCTAATTCTAGTTGGACATCATACAAAATCAATTCTGACATTGATGCTAAATTGTTTAAAATATGATAAACTTCTCCTTTGACTATCATTTCTAGCGTAGGACAAGTGGTTTTCAAAATATGCGTATCCAAAAACGGATGTTAGAATATAGTTGATTTCAGCTTGTCCTCAGGGTGGTGATCCGATTGGGCCACCAGTGAATGGCCTATGCCCTCAAGGATCCACCCTTCAAGGAGGTATCTGTTGTAGCAATGCAGGCAGGTGTCCGGATGGAAGCGCTGGTACTCCACCAGTAAATGGTATCTGCCCAGCTGGAACAACGCTTACAGGAAACGTTTGCTGTCCTGCCGCAGGAGCACTTGTGGTGAGAAGAATTCGTGATTTAAATTTTGTTCATTTTTTATTAATCTCATGCGACATAATATATTGTTCGAATGACTGTACTTCCCTTATTCGGTTCATTGCTTCACATCCGTCGTCCACGATAGTCTTCAGATTTTGTGTGTGGGTTGAGGATTTTGTCCTCTTTATGTATTTCACTGAATACCGTTCGCGTATGTTCTGGAATCCTGGGATAGTCGTGTCAAGCGGTTCGAGTCTTAACTACAAGCTGTTGTCAGCCTTTATGCATCGCAGGACTTTCCCAAACAAGTTTGTGTCAATTCTTCGTCTCTGGATGAATGAGCGGCTTAACCTTTTCATGGTAATACGCATTGATGTCATTATGTACGCTGTTGTGGACCGTACACCTTGATTTCGATGCGCATCATAACTGCTTTCCAATAACAGGCTGCCCTATAGGCTTGCCAACGAAAATGACCGAGGTAGTGCAATGGTTGAATCTTTCTATTGTAACAACTATTTAATGGGCAGCGCTGACCGAAACTGCATTTCTTTCAATATTTTTATGTAGATACGTTATTTTTTCATCAAACAACACCTTCAGAGCCCTTTTTAGCCAACCGATGACTTACCGAGCGTAGATTTTATTCTGGAGCTGGTCCGTGGATAGGTATTCTCGGTTAACTTCCAAAAGCGGTTTCGGGCGGTGGATTGGAATCGGTGGATATAAAAAGCATGAAAGAGGCACAGAAATACAATCCAACTATCAGAGAAAACCATGTGGAACGCTAATAACATCATGATTAGACAATGGACGATTTTTTCCCATCTTACACAATAGCTGGATCACACGTAACAGGTATCCAGGAACATGGGAACAAACATAGGCGAACATAGCAGATATGTAGAAGTAACAGAGAGATGGAAAAATGTGAGGAAATCGGACAATAGAATAGTGATCTCAAGAAACCAGTAAGTCGTGCCTTTTGCGCAGGCTCATGCATCGTACATCTTTATTTCAATGCGCATTCTCATTGCGCTTCAGTGACATGCTGCCCGACGAGCAGGACACACGAGAATGCCCGCCGTCGTGAAAGAGTTCTGAGCCTACGCGGGCCCTGAGCGTGGTCGAACTAAAGCTTCGTGCGTCTTACTCAGCGGAATCATTGGGCTACCAGCGCTCCAAGGATGTGTATAACTTTTATAAAACACTCTTCGACTTTTCATTTCCAAGATTGCTTAAAATTGAAATTTTCGACAAAGTGAAATGTTGAATATCATCGTGTCCTGCTGGATGAAATTCCACTCGCTCAATTTCTTTTGAGTTCCAATTTCGAACCTTAATGGAAAAAAACGGTGAACAGGACGAACTTTGGGTTCCATACGACCAGATTTCTTTTTGGCGAAATAAACACTTTGTTACGAATGATTTTTAAGTAATAAACTGATGGAAAACGGTTTTGGAACAGAAACATACTAATTCTAAAGGTTCTATCAATTGGACGATATTGATTTACTGGGAAGATCAACAGAACTTAATTTGTAAACGTTGAAGTTCTCTGGTCCACTCTTTCTTTTACAATCTATTATTAATAAGGAGTTCAATTTTTGCAAGAAGCTAATCGAATGTCAGTGTGGCGTTTACGTGATTTGGGGCTCCTACAAAGTTGTGATGGCGTCGCCCACAATCCTAGTCCAGTTAAATACCTCATTCATGTCTTCCTTCTATCCGACCCGTCATCTTGACTTGGACAGCGATAGAGTACGAAGGAGATTCTCAGAGCCCGACCATATTCTGTGTTGCCATTTTGTTTTTATTACAGGGCGTTTGTGATGCACCGTCTATGGGAATCGGCCCGTGCACTCCAGCCGGATGTAGTGTCGGTTATGCCTGCGACAACAATCCTACAAATCCTCAATGCTGTCCGGTTGTCAACTTCCGCGATCCGCAATTTCAAATCGGACCCGCCGTCGCGGGAATGTGTCCAGTGGGATATGTAGCTGTCTATCCACCCTCGAGCGCCAATCCGGACGGCACGAACGACGGTGTTTGCGTCGATCTGCAAACAGGTTAGCGTATCGGAATCATTCAGGAATTCAAACCTGAGCTATGGTGGCGGTATTCAAGTCTGTGTTTCAGTTCCCGGTCTCTGTGCGCTTGCTGTGCAAGCAGGCCCTTGCAACAACGGACAATGTCAGCCGGGATTCACCTGCAATACTTACGCAGATATTTGTTGTCCAACAACGACGGCGTTCAGTAGACTGAAATCTGGGCAGAACATACGACCAACCGCCTACGGACGACCATTACACAGTTATATGCCACGTACGCTGCCTAAGAATTTCTCACACCTGCTAACCATATATTATCCACAGTTTGAGTCCGGAAGCAATTTAATAGGGAGACCAATGAACATAAACAGGATTCACAAATTTATCTAAGAATAGATGTGACACTTCCAAAACAAATTCGGTCGGAACTAATTGAATTTTCCAGAAGTCTCCCATATTTGTCCTTATTTGGAGAGTTTTTCTATAATAGCTATTTGAGTTCAAGGGACTTTTGATCTTGAATAAAGCGATCGCATCAACGGTAAAGTTTGTAGCAGCAAGACATGTTTTAAAATAATTACGATGGCTTACAGATAACGGCTATGAAAGTTTGTACTCGTTCTGTGTTTACAATTTGTCCATGCTAACCATAATCCTCGTAATAACGCGATTTTCACCCGATTAATTACATTAGCTTAGACGCCCAAACACGAAGATTAAACACTAATGATTTTATACCGTAGCAGCAACTAGTTTCCATTCTATCCTTAAAAAACGCAAAGTGAATACAACCATATACAACCACTGTGGGACCATTCCTATTAAAAACTTTCCTGCATGGCACAAACATTTCACCGTTGCATGCTGCAGAAGTGCTCGCTTCAGCTCATTTCGAAATGTGCAACGACGGTTCGGCCGCGTCTGGTGGTTGCATAAACGGCTTATGTGGAGTCGGTCTCGAGTGTCAGAACGGGCTTTGTTGCCCACCACCAAGGAAGGAGTCCAGAATAAAAAGTCAGTCTGAGCTCCGGAAGTCCATTCTTCAAATATAGCAATATGGAACCATGCTGCCGTTTAGGCATTTGTCCCAACAATGAAGTGGCTGTGAGTGGTTGCTTTCCTAACGGCGTCTGTGGTTCAACGTTTGAATGCGTCGAGAGGCTAAATTTATGCTGTCCTCCTGGAGGAAATGATGTACAGTCGAAAGCAACCATATTGCAAGAGAGTGAGTGCTAATATGATCAAAAGTGCAGTTCGGTGCGCGCGTGTACGCAACATCATACATCGCAAAGCGCACTCGTGATCAATAGATATTGAATGGCTTTGCGCTTGGTTTTCACACGCGCGCTACGAATATGCCATTGATGCGATGCGATTGCTAACTTTGCCTGCAGCCATACGTCCGATCGGAGCGCGATGCGTTGGTGACACGGAATGTGTAGGTTATCAGGATGGACTGTCGTTATGTCATGCTGGCGTCTGTCAATGCTCACCCATAGCATACTCGCAAGGCATTGCATGTGTACGACGTAAACGTAAGCGTTCTATCCTTTCCCATTTTTCATGTGCTTCATACCCTTCTCCTTATGCCTTGCCTCAACACACACTGTAGTTTACAATCATCATCGTATCAATGATTAGTGATAAACACATCTACATTCAGATTTCAAAGTGAACGATTCGCCTGTCGGAGAGGATGAGAAGTGAAAAAAACGAAGATATCGTTAACCTAACATCCGCTCAATTCTATCCGAGTTCCGCTTTTTGATATCTAATATCGGTCTCCACACCCGTCTCTTTCACGGCTTTAGAGGCTGACTGCATGCGGACCTTCCAGCTGAGCTTCTTGCCGAGCTGTGTCCGATACGCATTCGGCTCCCCGTTGGTGAAGTGTACAACACGTGTTGCAGTACACTGGACTGACAGTGCCGATTTCGTAGCCTTGTTTCTTTCTTTTATTTTTCCTAGTTGTACACGATGTTACCACATTCTGCACATGTGCTTTGCGCGTTGAATTATCGAAATTTTGTATTTCCTAGGGAAGTCTATTCGGTTCTTCCATGTCACTTGTTTTTGTGCTCTTAATTTATTTATTTATTTACATATTAATTTCTGACGACCAATAAAGGTCTTTTTGTTTCAAGTGGATACGCTGACAGTTTTTTATTTCATTTTATTACACCCGTCTTCACGTCTACTGTGCGAATCCCAGCACTTCTCACATTCTTTTCGTTCCCACGCATCCAATGTCCACAAAGATCTTCCAACTTTACGAGTGGCTTCAGTTGCTGCTTGAGGATTTTCATTTCATCTCGAATGTTGTAGCATGCTGGTCGAACAGTTCTCCCTGGAGTCCTAAGCTGGGCTGGAGTGTTTCCAGTTGTATTGCAGAAAGGGATTTTTTTCCAGGGAAGTGCAGTACAAATTTCCCGACCCTGAATGAGAGGCTGGGTTGGGCCGAGGAGGAATCGAACTAGCACCATGCTCATGACGACGGGCATCACTACTACTTTGCTACCCGCTCCCTTACGGTACCACCAATTCGTGACAAAGTCTAAATCACAATTTTGTGACAGTACATAGCAAAAAGAGAAACTCTTTAAAAATCATCGCCATATCTTTATTCCTTATACTTTACGTATGGTATTTCAAAGAACTAAGTATGCAGTACTGTGCTGTAAAATACGGGTTAATCATTCCCAGAAAGATGCGTCACATTTTCGACTTCATTAGGCTTCCTAGAAATGAAAGGATGCATATCTAGTCTGTAAAACGCCCTGTGGTACTACCAATTTGCTAACACAGAAGCGATGGAAGGCTTGTAACCTTGACGCGTGGGATCGAACCAGCGTCTAACCTATTGTGCTTGGCAGCACTAATCACTGCGCTACACGCTCTTTTTTCAATATTATAGATATAACACCTCATTGGTTCTTTATTTCCTAGAGGAACAGTGGTTCGACATAGCAGAGTTGAAAAAGTTGACAGTTCAAAGGTATTTGCTGGCATTGCAGGACCCGATTTTCGCATCTTCGAAACTGCGTATTGTTCTTGAAGCACTGCTCGTTCGATGATTTACTGCGTCGCAGTAATGAGGGGGAACGAGTCCTACGATGAAGAGGGAATAGTATCCACACCCGTTGTGGTCATCAGGCCGACAACGGTTTCCGTCTAGCCTCTACAGTATACATCTATCTTTTATAAACTATTAGCAAGTGAAGACAGCATAATACTGGTTCGATTTCTGATAAACCAGCATTCTATCGTATAGTTTAAATTCAATGTCGTTTCCATCTCATTTATGAACATCATATTACCTGACATGCTGCTATGTCGCATTGTTGAGCAACGATAAATCAGGTAAACATGATTAATTTACCCTATTCATCCTTGTCATTCGTCATAGTTACCTGATTGGTTCTCTACATTCGATGAACACTAATATCATGATAATTCACTGTCGGAGCTTCGAAAGGTGATTCTGCAATCATATAGACGAACTTCTTATTTTGTCTTGCGTTTGGGCGGGTGGAGCGTATTGGTTAGAGGTGGCCTCCAAAACACAGTGGCTGTTGGTTCGATCAGGCGAGCCCGGCTCACTAAGTCTCAATCTCTCTGAAATTTGTAAACTGTTACTAGGTTTATGTGGGAGAATAGCAGCACTGATTTGTTACAACGCTAGGCCACCACAAGTTGTATAAGCGAGATATGCACTCAATCACCTCTAACGATGCCTAATGAACCCAAATGCATGGCGCATCCCTCAGGTATTGATAAAGCTGAAGCTTTATCTTTTTATCCTTTTTACTACAACGCTTGTGAGATTACTTTATGCAGAGCGTGGTTTAAATGAATAGCTGGGTAGTTCCAGTGAGACCCAATCTTACAGGTTATCGCTTAATATATTAACGATTATGTTTTTGAATTTCGAGTACTGGGATTCTGATTACAAGAGATTTCTGGATATTACCAAGCATCGTTTTCGAGCAGGAGCCTTCAGTTACGCGAACTCACAACCGGCTTCTGGTTCAACGATGTGCTATATTTGCCTTAAGCCCGTGAACAATGGGCAACGAGTAATTATATACTGTGATATCCTAATGACCTACGCAGCGTTAAGAAGCAATCGATTGGATTTTTTGAATAACTGTTTTTAATCCAAAGCAATATAAGACCACTGAATCACACACTCCGACGAGCAAAATCCGCTGCATATTGCACAACAGAGTAGGCCTTCTCATATTCCACTGATTAGACCCTTAGAAATCCTATAAATCCTTGGCTGAGTATACAGACTACACACGGTGCGTGCTTGAGATGTTCTTTAGGAGTTCAGAATTCTATGTGAATGTCTTCCAATACTGTTAGATTCTCTTCAGAATATAACTCGTATATAATGCTGAGATATTTGCAAAACTCCGGACCGCAGGTCAGATCGAACCGCATGCGGTGGGGAACGAACAAACTATTGTCCTTTCCGGGGACTAGCGCACTTCACCACCACACCATCCGGGTCCTTTGTTTTGCCTGTCTCTTAGCTAGTTCTATTGATCTTTTGCCATTAGCAATTACCCGTCAACGGGATTGATCTGGCGAGCCCAAATCGGCATTGAACCCAGTTAAGCTGAGGCTTAGTTATAATCACAGGCAGAGAGACAGGCAAAACGAAGGACCCGGATGGTGTGGTGGTGAAGTGCGCTACTCCCCGGAAAGGACAATAAAGAGCATTCGTTCCCCACCGCATACACCTGCGGTCCGGAGTTTTGCAAATATCTCAGCATTATGTTTAAGTTATATCTCTTCAGAATCCTGAAGCGCTGTGTTAGAGCGCTTCCAGATATTCACAAACATTATGGATCGTAAGCAGTTCTTCTTAGACAACTCAGGAACCTATTTTCTAACCTTGGAAAGGTGGCATGCTTGATTGGTCGGAGCAGGTTTGAAGCAGCCGCCTTGAGCTCAATAATGAACAACATTGTTGCTACTGTCTTTTCCGCGTCCGTATTACCTATATTCTTGTTCTCATGGACTGATTAGTGAGTACGGAGTGGTAGTCACGGCCTGGTAAAAAAAATTCTCGGTCTCTAACCTTTTATCCTTCTTATATAGTGAACAGGTTCCTTATGCGTATGTTAAGGAAGGAAGTACTGTGGAGCCGAAAAGGTGAGCACGGAGTCGGGTGTTCTTTGTTCTCCTCATTGCACCTTCGGTGGTCTTCAAGCTTCTCCAAGTCGCTCCCTTCCTCTTACTCGAATCTGGAGCTAAGTCGTTCATAAAGTTGATTTCTCGACCTAGATAAACGTAGCATTACGCGGCACTTGGAGATATTCATTGCATTGAGAGAGAAAGAAGCATTTATAACCAATCCGTTCCTCATGAACATCGTTTCTACGAGATTTAGTCGAAGACCATTCTTTACACAGGCTTTATCAAAGTCGGTAAGCATTCGTTCCACTTGCGTGTTATAAGAACGATTTTATCACCGAATCGAAGATGGTGTATCACAATGCTAGCTTTTTATTTACTGCCTATTACAATTTTTCACGGCAGGGTATTGTGTGTAATACAACCACAATGATGCTGAGATATTTGCAAAACTCCGGACCGCATGTGTCTGCTGTGGGGAATGAACGTGCTGTTACCCTTTGTGGGGGCTAGCGCGTTCACCGCCAACCATGAGGGCCTTCCTTTCGTTTATCTCTCAGTTGGAAGGTGGTGTAATTTACAACCACCGACTTCCACTCCCTGTCGCATTCCAACTTTTCTATGACAATTTCTAGAATGACTGCAAATAATTTTAACGAATTGGTACGTCTTGTCGAACCTCTATTTCTACATCGATATTAATACCGCTATAGAGTGACGATATTTTGGTTGCTAAACGCCTGTGTAGCCCAAGAAGGATCTTCATGTATTAATTGGTAACGTCCTGGATGTTCAGAGCTTCTGTCACAGCTTCTGCCCTAACTGAATCAAAAAGCTTTCCTGAAGTCAGTAAAAGTGAGACAGAGCTGATTCATGCGTTTTCGCGATTTTCCAACCAGTCTCATTATCGTGTGGATGTGATCTAAAGCACTGAACCTTCTTTGAAACTGCTTGCTCACAAGGCTGAACTCCGTCGAGTGTTCTGTAAATCCTGTTCTGTATGACTCCAGTGAAGAGCCTATAGATGACATAAAACAGACAGATTGATCTTTCGGATCTCTCTTTTTATGCAACAACGCGGTCTTACTACTCTTCTATTGAGTCTTCCATATAACACCTTGTATTCTGACAAGTAATGCGTTAAAGAGACGCATAGAGCGCAGTGGTGAGAGGCACCCTTCAATGCACATGAGATCGTTCTCCCGCTCCAGGCTTACCAAGCCTTCCAAGCCTCCGGGTTCGGTAAATTGGTACCAGGATAGCAGCACCGAACCGATATATTGGAAGGCCACCACGAATTACTGCGCAGACGAGATATGCATTCAATCGCCTCTAGTGATGCTCAAGTCGGATGCATGGTGCATCCCTAATGCAATGACCAATACTGAGAGCTTTATGCCTTTTCCCTTTTAATGTGCAAACAGCCCACTTAGCTATTGTGTTAATGAGGACTGGTAAAAGGTTGTTCAGGTGTTTTGATCTCATCATCCTCTCTGGACGAGGTGCTCTGCGATTCTTCACCGACGGAACAGAATGTGGGATCTCGGAAGCAGGAACCGGCATTATGACATAATCATCCTCCCTAATTTCGTATGAGGTCATAAAGATGTAACTATCGAATAAATAATGTTTTAAATAAACGTCGGTTTATGGTAACTTTGAGAGCTCGTTTCTTAAATTATGCGGCTTTTTCTCGTCCCCACGAAAGGACGCATCCCTTAACGATCCTAAAGTGCTGGACAATGCTCGCTTTTAATTCACACTGCTAACGCTTCACATGTCGTCGTGAGTCAGTGGCTTGAGAACACTCGCTTGTTAGAATACATCGGTATCCTAATATCTTAAGTATTCCATGGGTAAGAAAACTGTTTGGTAAAAGAATGCACTAAACACTTGTAACAATTGTGATTGAAATATTCCCGCATTTCATAAACCTGTAATTTGATGATGATGAAAAAGAAACCAAGCTATTCGTCAGAGCTCATTTCTTCTCTTCGCTGTCACCTTCTCAACGAGCCCCGCCCCAACACGTAACTCTTTCTGAAGAAAAGGCAGATCGTGAGGACAAACTCGTCTCAAGCGATGTTTGCTATCGCCTACTTGCTTCTATTAGCCTCCATTCTTTCAATATGTTCCAGCAATTCGTTACCTTGTACGTTCATAGAATGCCAATATGACGACGTTCCTGTGAAGTCTGCTAGTTAGTTCTTTAAATTCTTTGTGAAAATAAAGTATTGTGCATAATTAGATGAGTACTAGGAAGGGTAGAAAAATTCCATAAACCTGCACACCAACTTTTGATCATGCCATTTACTGAAGTCATAAAAGAAAGTGAAAATGGTTATCGCAGTAATACCACCGCACTAAGCAGTAGAAAAATACCGTACTGTGTAGTTCTTCACATCATCGCCACCATCCACTACTAGTGCAAATGCGGCTGTCTGGTATCGGCAGCTACGGTTTCGTCGTTTCTGAACTGAAACTAAATTTAGTGAATTGGCCAAGCGATGAAATGAAGGAATGAGAGAATAAAGTGAAACACAACAATTGTAGCTATGAGCATGAGATTTCTCTTTGTTAGATCACCGTTCATCTACTTGGGCCAGCACTTGGACCTCATCCCAGTGATACTCTTCCTTCCTTGGATGTGAACGAAAAAATGACTGAAATATGTAGCCAAAAAAATGAATTTGTAACAAAAATACACAAAAAAAATGCACCATTTACAAAGAAACCCCCTTTTTCCTCCCGTGAAATATTTCCTCCCGTGACTTCTCGTTCTTTGTAAATTGTAAAGTATTTCTTCACATATTTAATCTTCATTATTTCCGTTCTCGATTATTGTTGTTCCTCGTTCCTTTTTTCTTTCAACCTAGACCAGCTTAACATTTAGTGTCATGCAATACACACGTGATCACGGGTTCAATCTCGCAACCTGAGTTCACCAAGCCTTCTATTCCTTCGTAGTTGGCGAAATGATACCAGGCTTATCTGGGAGGGTAACAGCACTGACTTGACACATCAATATGCCACCACGAATCATTGTACAAGCCATACACACTTTCGATCATGTCTAACGATTAACGAAGTCGAATGCAAGCCGCATCCCTCAGGGACTGATCAGCGCCATCTTTTTATTCTTTTACTGTTCGCTTGATGAGGTATGTCCCTCGCAGTTCCGTCTAACAAGGAATCCCGCGATTTTAACCACAAACGGTCACCTGCACTTGAAGATTAGAGAAATGCTATTCTAAGAGTAGTTTTTCTTCTCATGGAGTTGATTAGGGCCTCCAACAAAAATGCGGAGCTTCCCTGCGAGATTCGTTTTGAAGTTATGACGAGACTCGGACACCTACGGATTACGCAATAAAGCACTAAAAAGATTCTTCATCATTGTTTGCCTTTTTTCGGATTACTTAATCCTCCGTTCTGCTACTTTCATTATTTCTCATTATGGTTTGGAGGGCCAATAAATAGAGATGCCGCGAAATAAACACATGATCGCAGGTTCGACTCCATAAAAAGCCAAGCAAGCTTCTCATTTCTCCCTGATAGGCAAATCCGTAAAACAAACTTGACTAGGAAGAGCTACTTCCTAACCACAAAGGCTGGCAACTACCTATGGTGGAAAGCAATTATCATAGCTGAATCACGCTTGACCAGAACTTGGCTACATTCATGAAGAAAAGAATCTTCAAAACTCGGCCAAATCGCCCTGAAAGTCTTAAGATTTTCATGGATTACGAATGGGAGATCACCTGTATGACCTGTCTTCTCGATAATCGTCCAGTGACTTGAGCGGGAGCCAGTAAATTTTCCACCTTTCCCTATCGCGTACAACAGTAGTCCACTGGGTTCCGCTCGATTTACGAACTCGCTGACTATCATACCTTTCCTCTAGAATTTTCTCGAAGAACTCTAACGATCGGATCAGTGGTCTTCCTACAGCACCTTTGACATCCCGAGGAATCCATTCACTGACGGCTTTTGTCCATACACACTACGTTTCCGGCTCAACTTATCTTGAAAAGTCTGAGGTAAAGAACGGCATCCTTTATTTTTGATCGGCGGAGTAGGTCGAAGCTTCTCCGATCCCTTTCCTTGCTTGTGTGATATGGGATACTCCTAGCATCGTCCTTTCGACTGTGCGTTCAATAACGCTGAGTGATCTTCTATTCTCCTTACATAGCGACGAGGTTTCTGACGCATACGTTAGGGCAGAGGTACCGTTGAGTCGAAAAGGTAGGCATGGAGTCGGGTGTTCCTTGTTCTCTTCACGATGTCCTGGATCTTGAACCTCTGCAAGCCGCTCGTTCCATCCTGCTCAGCTCTGGAGCTAAGTCGCTCATCATATTGGTTTCCCGATCTAGATAGATATAACTGTAGCATTCGGAGATATTCGCTCCGTTGAGCGTGAATGGGGCGTACGAAACCAATCCGTTTCTCATGAATATGGGAGATAATGGATTATTAACAAATGTGAGATAACGAATCAAATGGAGCAAGTGCTTCGATCTGCGTAATGTGCGATACTGGGTTACGTAACTAAAGAAAATGCAAACATTGCACCTTGAAACTCTTCTTATTGCGTGTCTCAGTTCTTCTCACTTGTTGATCACATTTCTGATGTGTTTGTCGCCTTCTCTTTCTTGAAAGATCCCAACTAATGCCAAGTTTGTTAGAACTTTTTTCCATTCTTTAGCCCTTCCTTAACCACACTTTTGAGATTACTGGTTTACCTTTTTATTTTCTGCCTACTATGGTTTCGCGGCACGGTACTAAGCGAAATACAACCACAACGTTGCTGAGATATTTGCAAAACTCTGGGCCGCAGGTGTCTATGGTGGGGAACGAACGCGCTATTATCCTTTCCGGGGAGTAACGCGTTCACCACCACGCCATGCGAGTCCTTCGTTTCGCCTGTCTCTCAGCTATTTCTATCGATCCTTTTGCCACAGCAATCACCCGACAGCGGGGTTGATCTGGGGAGCGCAAATCGGCATAGAACCCAGTTAAGCTGCAGCTGTAGTTGCAATCACAATGTTATACCTTTTTATTTTCTGCCTACTATGATTTCGCGGCAGGGTACTAAGCGAAATCGATAGGAATAGCTGAGAGACAGGCGAAACAAAGTACCCGCATGGTGTGGTGGTGAACGCGTTATTCCCCGGAAAGAACGATAGCGCGTTCGTTCCCCACCATAGACACCTGCGGTCCAGAGTTTTGCAAATATCTCAGCAACGTTGTGGTTGTATTACTGGTTTATTTCTGCTTTACTCTATGCTCCCCATTCCAATAACACTTCTAGTTTCCGCGGAAAACTATAACGTTAAAACTTAGGCCGAAGTCTGTATGTAGAACTGAACTTAATTGGAAGTCTTTATGTATCTTAGTGCTGGCGTGTTATAAAGGTCTCGACTGAGGCCGAAATGAGTTTCTATAAAAGTAGACTATTCAAATAGTCATGTAGGATGACAAGGGCAGAGCATAACGATGCCGGGGTAGAACAATCCCTAGTAGATATGCTATCCATTCAACTGCATTCAGCATTGCACGGGTAATTGAATGCGTGTTTGGACTATACATTGACTATGAAGACTTATGGGTGCCAATCGAAGTCTTATACCAGTGCATGTGTGCCCACCAAAGTTTCATACCATCATCTTTTATCCTCGCTGACAACTTTGCTACCGCTTTCCGATCATGGAGATATGGACGGCTTGGGAGAGCACTGGGCGCGTAATTGAACTAACCACCCGTATGTGCAGCAAGGCACCTCCAACCACAGTGCTGCACACTGCCCAGATAAAATAATCGCACTACTTAGTCGAACCGAATAGGGTTTCAGGATTTGCCCACGCTCTGTTCTTTCCTTGTTTTGTAGTCTTTTCCGAAGTTAGGTCGTCTTCGTCTACCCATCGACAACTACGGACAGTTAATCAGAGAGCAGGAACTTTTTTCGTTCTCAGTTTCTCTGTAAACTGCTTTTATTTTGGAGTGATTGATGATCCAGCAAAACTCTAAAGATACACCGATAACTCTCAGTAGCATAGCGAACTGTTATGGCCGACCTGTGTTTGTGTTGTTTTACCGTAGAGGTAAAAGCCACCCTCCCTGAGTATAGTTGAAACCAACAAGGCTATTCACTAAGCCTTATTGGTTTCAACTACACACGTAGCGTGTGCCTATTGCTTTAAGATGGAATATACAAAATAGAGCCCAGAAAACCCTGCGAATGCAACAAGTTCAAAGAATGATATGCAACCTCATGTCAGTCTAAAGTTTAGTTTCATCACAAAATTAATTCAAACAATGACCAGTGATCAATGTGATCAATGTTTTCTAATAATGCGATGTTCAGGCTCTTCACTATCAACAAAGATTTAATCAAAGAATTTCCACTGATGACTGCACTAGAGAACGAATTGATTTTTGAATGAGAAGAAACCTGAGCTAATTTGTACCATAGAAGGAAAGAAATCTCTCATCTCTCAAGTCGAAACGGCTAAATTAACTGCTAACTATCGAACACTTCCTCAATGCGGTCACAATAGAAGATAACGCATTTGAGTCGTGCGTTTCTATCGGTTATAAAATACTTACTTACTTGACACTTGAACGGCCCGTTCTCAGTGGTTGTGCAGGTCCCAGCATAATCACCATTTTTCGGAGATTTGCTGGTTAAGCCATTGTGGTTTGCTAGAATCCCGAGGACAGTCTGGCCAAAATCTGCCCTAGGTCGTCCACCACGACAGGCAGTCGCAGCCCTTGTGGATCAGGAGATTTGCCACCATCCGACTTTGATACCAGAACGGTGGTGGGTTCTAGTATTGGTTTACTCTTAGCTAAGCTTCCTGATGGAAACGCCGGACTCCTTCTCAGTTTGGGAGACCCTGCTGTGGTACGAATCCCCCCGCTGTATATCGCAGTCCGACACCCAGGAACACTTCCCAGCCACGATGAGTCGGTAAGCAGTTGGGAGGGGTTAGAAAATAATATTAAATATGTTGTGAAAATCAATGAACTAAATTAATAGAATTAATATATCAATTAAATTCTAAAAAGCTGCACTAAAATTGCTATTTTAACCCTCAAATGGTAAGCTTCACCAACTCTTTCGTGCTCTAATCACAGTCTGTTGCGTATGTATGAAACTGATCCGCTTATCTCTTCACAAGTCGAGTCGTGGAGCAGTGGCACAAAGCGCCGCAGCTGTCTGCTGCTTGCTGGGAAGTGGGCTCAAACAGTGCAGATTTCAGGAAAACCAGAAAATTCAGCACACCTCAATTTCATTCAATGTTTTCTATTTCTCTATCAACTGTGTGCTTCAGAATCTAATACAATGTTATTATTTAGTGAAGCGTGATTACGACTTTGTACGATTCGGACGACCAGATCTGAAGAAGAAAGCCTCCTACGACTATATACGTTTTGGCAAGCGCAGATCGGATGTGATGACGACATGAGACTTGGAATTTGACTATGGCAAGACTAACCAAATAACATAAAGACTACTTCGCGCAATGTTGCGCGGTGAGCTATGAGCAAATTTCACGTTGACAATGAATCAAATCCCTGTTTGTAAGTTTGATTCCGCCTAATGAAGAAGACTTAATTGTTTAACACTGCAAATCTATGCAATATAATTTGTTACTTGACGCCAAAGCTCCAAAGAGTAAGAGGACTTCAGTGGGATTGAAACGCCACCCATCAGTCCGCGGTTCACCTGCAGCCTGCCAGCAGCGGTTTAACTTCCCATCAACCTATTTATGACTATAGAACAGCACGCTAAATATTTTTGGAAAAAAGTCGTCGACACATAATAGTGCTCAGAAGAGAATTCTGACCATGATGGCAAAGAATCTGACCTACTCATTGTTTGCATTTTCACACTCTTACTGCAGAAAGATGGGCAAACAAGCATGAGTTCTAATACTATTCCTATACAACTTTCCTCAAAAGTACTGCAACACTGAAGAGAATAGATAAATAAGGATGGGTATCCTAATGAACGATTTTCTCCTGATTTATAGACATTAGTATCCAACCTATTAGGATGCTTTTTTTGTGTGGCTCTATACTCGCAGAGTAATTTCGGCAGAATTTGTAGGAACACTTTGAAATGAACGATTTTATACCGCATGTGATGTCGCTATAAATCAGAAATGCTAATCAGGTCACTATGGGAATCCACCATTTCTATGCCCACCAAGAAAATGTTCAATGATCGGTTTTGATGATTTTGTTATGAGAAAGTGAGGAATGGCTAGCTACCGTATAACGGACTGCAATCGGCTGACGACAAACACCGCAGGTGTTCGATGGGTTTTCACCTGCTGCTTTTAATTGGACAATTGGCTGTGAAAAGATTCGCTTTATAAGCATTCGTATGCACAAAACTCATTCGACAGGTCAAAAATGCCGAAGATTCTAGAAGTATACTGGAAATCCCTGTCTTTTCGTATATTTCAGAAAATTTAGCATGATTAACTAAAATCTACGAACAACTGCGCTGTATTCATGTACCATTTTTGGCCTACTCGTATTCGCTTCTTCCACCATTGCATTGGTGAAGAACCAGCAACATTAATAACAGAGACATGCGAAACGAAAAACCCGCGTGGTGTGGTGGTGAACGCGTTGACCTCGGAAAGGATAATAGCGTGTTCGTTCCCCATTCCAGACACCGGCTGTTCGGAGTTTTGCAAACATTTCAGCACCATTGCGGTTGTGTTTCCCATCATATCCTGTCGTGAAAAATTATCGCTGGCAGCAAATAAAAAGTTAGCATTAATAGTAGAATTGGTATTAATGACGTTAACAGCATAACACTAATGTCTCGCGAAAAATGTCATCCAGTCAGCAAACTACCAGCAAATGGTAAGTCTATTCTAAATGAGACTAAGGAAAAAAGACAAATCTGAAGATTATGAAGAAGTAAATTGGTTGTTAACGAGGATGTTAAGCGAAACCCGATTTAGTAAAGTGTTAATAACAGCACATGACGATAATATTCTTGAATTGTCCCTCCCTCTGTAATAGAAAGCCTATATAACCCACGTAAAAATGCGAACATTCGAAAAACTGTAGTCGAAAGTGTTTAAAGAACTCTGCACACATGACATCACCAACTCAGCTTTTACTTCACGACTCTCATAAAGAATCCTTATGTGGCCCTATATATTTCCCAAATGACTAGTAATTTCCTGACTATGTAACATTTTCCTTCCATAGGACACCAACCTAACTTCAAGAGCCTTCGCAGTTTCCTTAGGGCATTTTCTGCATAGTATATTTCAAGCCATCACCACCGATAGTCGGCGGCACTTATGGATCGGTGTTAAATTCACCATCTTGTGAATAGATCTAAACTAGGGTAGCAGTGAATGTTGGCATTAGTCTACTCTTATCTTCCAGATGAAAATATCGAATTTGTTCCTGTACTGGAAGCCTCCTGATGCGGATATTACATTGAGTAATAACCCTCTCTTAACCTCATTTAGACCGTTGGTTGGCACCTGTTTATTCAAGACCGTAGCCTTGAAAAACTAATTATTATCAACGGGCTATCGGCAATGTAAAAATGCTCCCATGTAAAAGAGTGCTCATTGATGAGATTGTCTCATTCGAGCAGTGCTCCACTGAAGAAGATCCAACTCCATAAGACGATAAAGACACTAAATCGTGAAAATGAACGACTGCGGACCGCCAACTCCAACCATCGACTCTGATTAAGACGAAGAAGTCGAAACGTTAGCCAAATAAATATGTGGTAACAAGCTCGTGTTAGCTTATGAATGAAATAACGTACATTGATCCCATAAGTTCCCGACCCGATCCAGTCGATGTCGGAAAACACGAAGCGTTAATAAGAGCACATTTGCTGCCAAATTTCCCACATAGGCGGTCTAGTACTTGCTCACATTACTTCCACTGTGAGTTCGAAGATTGAAACTAAATTCCTGACAGTGACAAACAAGGTACCCGGCACCCCACAGAGAAAGTAATTGAGTTGCATATCTAATGGAAGTCATTTAAATAGCTTTCTTACGCCAAGTTCCGTTATGGGATGACCATATTTATTCACAGCACGTTCCTCGAAAAATTACTGAAAATTTGTAGATGACAAATATCAAATTCCCATGACCGACTTTCTGTTAACCTCGGCATTAATTGATAATTCAATGTTTTTCATCAATAAGACTTACGACAAATAAACGGTAGGTGTTTGAATGAAGCTATTTCTTATGCGAACACAAATCGATTTATCAAGTTTTATCTGCTAGGGTTATGAAAGTGTTTGGCTGAGTAGATCGCATCTCAATTTGACCTTTCCAGGCTCTGAAGAAGGCGAAACCGCCGAAACGTCAGCAATTGTGTTCTAATAAATTCTATATTAACAACCTCGTGTCTGCTTATTGATGAAAAACATTGAATTAACAAATATCAAAGTTTAATATAAAGAGTTAGATAGCTAAAATGTCATAAAACCACGATACACTGTACTCGATTGAATCAGCGTTTCGAAATACTGAAGAACTATGCCAATCCCATGGACAGTAATCGTTTGGCTTGCAACGTGGCAAAAATTTTCACTAATAAATTAAAATAACTTGGGCCTCGTTTATAGAAGCACTAGTTAAACCGATATGAACATAGCACACATATTTATAAACCCAACAGTACCATTTGTTCAGCTTGAAAAACATATGTGCTGAACACAATGAACGATTTGGGACTCGAAAATAAACTCGATGAGGCGAACCACTGCAGTTGCCTTCTAGAACACTTCAGCATTTGCTTGCAATCTACTTCATTTTCTCATCGGTGATATAAAATGCTTACGTCTTAACACATAATGCTTAGTATGGATAATACAGTGTCCACACGTCCACGACCCAGGGACGACATCGATACTTTGGATGTCAATTTTCACTGGAGAAATTTTTTACCACAGTGAGCAAATTCATTAGATAGCTGGTGATCTTAACGATATCGGCAACTACCGCCCAACCTGCTTGCTCTCTGCTATAAACCCTTCACTCAAGCCATCCTAAACAAGGTTAGCAGAATATTGGACGAAGGACAGCTATATGAGTAAACAGGATTTCAAAAAGAATTCAGAACAATGGACCACATCCACCTTACAACAAGACTCGTTCAAGTGTCGGGTGCGAGGGAGCGCTCTGTCTCACTTCCATCGATTTAAAGAAGGCCTTTGACTCAACTGAGATAGAAGCAGCCATGGGAGCCCTTGTTAGTCAGGGAGTGCCTACTTAGTATATAAATATTCTTTGTGAGCTGCACAAAAACTTCACAACCAAGATATCACCATTCTGCAACGATATTAACATTGACGTCAAAAGAGGAGTTAGGCAAGACGATACCATCTAGCCAAAATTATTTACCGCCACATTCCAGAACGACATGCCAACATTGGAATGGGATAATATGGGAGTGAAAATCGATGGTCGACAGTTACACCATCTTCGCTTTGCTGATGACATCGTCCTTATAACACCAAACATTAGCCAAGCGGAACGTATGGTTCCCTAATTTTATAAAGCCTGTGGAAAGACTGGTCTTCTGCTAAATCTCACAAAACGATGTTCATGAGGAACGGATTGGTTTCGTATGCCCCATTCACGCTCAACGAAACGAATATCTCCGAATGCTCCAGTTACTTCTCTCTAGGTCGGGAAATCAACACCATAAACGACTTAGACCCAGAGTTGAGCAGGAGAAAGCGAGATACTTAGTAGCTTTCAAAAATATCGAGGATGTAATGAGCAGAACAAGGAGTACCTGACTTGGTACCCATCCTTTCAACTCCACGATTCTTCCTGGCTTAACGTATGCGTCAGAAACTTGGTCGTTGCGTAAGCAGGATAAAAGATTACTCAGCGTAATGGAACGTGGAGTGGAAGCGACAATACTGGGAGTCTACTGTATCACGTAACTGAACTAAGGTAAGGGATCCGAAGCTCCGACCTTCATCAACGATCAAAATTCGAAGATCTTCTGCACTTCAAACGGTCGAATATAAGGTGGACCAGACATGTAATGAGTATGAACAGCAACCGATCGACATGAGCAGCAAAAGACTGGATTCGACGGGATATCAAACGCTTAGCAGGAGAACCATCGTCCCAGTGATCAGAGTTCCTTGGGGAAACCCTAGAAGAAAGATATGGCGATCGACGAATTCCTAGAACAAGCAGAACTCACAGGGCTACTTTTGTACGCGACAGAGGAAATGGAAGATTTTCTGGCGCCCGCTTGAGTTGCTCGACGATCAGCGGGACACTCGGTAATATAGATGATGATTACTGCAAAGGATGTGCAGATATTAAAAAAACCGAAATAGGCAGAGCACTGGGTTCAAAACACTTTCAATTGTTGACAGCAATTTATTTTCGTAACGGACCATAGCAACACATGGTAAGTACTGGCATACATACTATTCATACCTATAGAACATAGCGAAGTCTCTTCTGCGATTCTATCACGCTCATAACCCCTCGATCAACCAAGTTATCGAAAAATGTTGCTTACTGATAGAAAATTGGAAAGTAAGCAGCCGACGAGAAATTGCTCCTATTCCATTGGGCAAATCGCGGGTTCGTTATGAGTGGGTTGTTTCTCGATAGGCTTCTAAACGCCAATGATTCACGGTTTTCAAGATTACAAAAACAAGAGTGTAATGCCTTTTCGCCCCAGTGTTTCTTATCAAAAATAAACAACTTTGCAAGCTAAACTGTAACCACAACGTTTTGAACATAAGCGACGCAAAATTGGTAATAACCATTGGTTTAACGCATTCCCCAACGTTAAGCACTATTACGTGTGAAATATAAAGACAAAATGGTTCCACTTAGAACTGAAATTCACTGAGCGGGAACCATTTCTATACGTATAAAAAGTAACAAGATCGAGAGACTTTATCTAAACTAAGAAGAACTTAGATTCCATCGTCCAATTTCGACAAAGCTCATCGACGGCTAGTTTCTGCGATAGATATGCTGTGAAATATACTGTGAACTGAAATCAACTTGTTCCAGCGAATCTGTCTGCCACGTACGAGTCATTTACAATCTTCTCGTAAGCAACGGTCGAAGTACTACTCTACCCGTATAAAAAACCACTAGTCGCCAAAAGACTCATGTAGGACGTTAACCAATTTCCTACTCTCTTAATATGGTACCAGTCTTACCTATGCTAGTACCCTCCCTACTAACAACGGTTTAGTACCTATTCCCCAAAATAATTACCATAAATGGTCTGCTCAAAAAGTTGGCTGTAGCGAACAGCTTCTTCGTACCGACGCTCAGCACAGTGGTCCGTTTTGGATAAGTTATCAATCGAATATGAAGAATACACCTCTGCGAAGCAAAACAAATGAGCGGAACAAGATCAGTTCACATCAGTTCAGCTTACAAGTCGTTCTATCAATAGTAATGTTGTTCACGAAATCAACGACTATGCGCTAGTACGATAAAAATAGTACAAACTAATTTATCAGAATACTTAAAGTAAAGGACAATTCAACGGCGCGATATTTGATTGCTTTTCACCACATTCTATAATGTACTGAGCGATAACGAGAAAAATGTAAAATCGAGTAGAAGGCGACGATTAGAAGATGGACTACTTTTGAGCCAACTCCTTCATTTGAAACATGACATTGAAGACAAAACTACAAATTACTTAGTGATCAGATTATAAACTGCAAGCAAGGTTTTCAATGCAAACCATGAACAGCTCAGAAGAAAAGAATAAGCAACCGCTCGGACGAGTAGCGGCGTCCACCGTGATTCCAGCTCTTGAACTACGGCTTCCACCTGAACGTTAATTAATTAAACACAAAATCAATGCATCTAATCAAACTCTTGATAACCAGACGATTAGATCTATGATAGCGCAGCTTTCATCACTACACAAGAAGACAGTTGGTTGGTGAGAATCCTCTTTATCAAAACCGATCAATCATCTATATTAATCTCTAATTGTACTGATTAGTATAAAACTGCTAGAAATACGCTTATTCTGTAATTACCTCAACAACACATCCACTTCATAGGCAGTTTGACATAAGAGGCATTCACTTCAAAATCAGCTCCATTCATTGGACGTCGTGGACCGCCTTTCCATCATTAGCTATTTATTTTATTTAATGTGCTTAATAATGAAAACAGGGAACACGTGCAGCGCAGTGGCTGGAGGCGTTCTGCAATATAAATGGGATCGATCTTCTGGCCCAAACTCACCAAGCCCTCCATGGTCAGCAAATTAGCACCAGACCTGTCTAGGAGGATAGCAGCACTGGCTCGCTACATCGGTAGGCCACCGCGAGTTATTGTAAAGGCCAAACATGCATTCATTTACCTAAAACGATGTTTAATGAAGTCGAATCCATGGCGCATCCATCTAGGATTAATCAACGCCGAGAGCTTTCTTTCCATTTTTCACTGCCGCGTGTAAGAGTAGCACAGTGGGTTCTGCTCGCTCTAGGGACTCGCTGAGCATCATATCTTTCTTCTAGGTTTACCGTGAAGAACTCTGACCATCAGATCCGTGGTCTTCTTGCAGTGCGTTTGACATCTCGAGGAATCCAATCATTAACGGCCGGTCCGCCTTATCTTCGACTGTGGCGAACAGAACGGCATCTTCGATTTTTGATCGTTGACGCGGCTCCGAGCTTCGGATCTCCTCCCTTACTTGTGTGACATGGAATACTCATAGCATCGCCTTTTCGACTGCGCATTCAATAACGCTGAGTGATTTTTCATCATGTTTTCGCAGCGACCACGTTTCCGAAGCATACGTTAACCCAGAAAAAACCGTGGAGTCGAAAAGGTAGGCACGGTGGAGTCGAGTGTACTTTGTTCTCTTCACTACGTACTTCGTGCTCCTGAAAGCTCCACAAACCGCCCGTTTCCTTCTGCTCAACTCTGGAGCTAGGTCGTTCATCATATTGATTCCCCGGCCTAGATAGATATAACTGGAGCATTCAGAGAAATACGTTCCGTTGAGCGTGAATGGAGCATACGAAACCAATCCGTTCCTCATGAACATCGCTTTTCCGAGATTAATCGAAGATCAACCTTTCCACAGGCTTTATCAAAGTCAGCAAGCATTTGTTCCGCTTGGCTAATGTTTGGTGTTATATGAACGATGTCATCAGCAAAGAGAAGATGATGTAATTGTCAATCATCGATTTTCACTCCCATGTTGTCCCACTCTAATGTTCGAATGACGTTCTCGAGGGTGGCGGTGGATAATTTTGGCAAGATGGTACCGCCTTACCTAACCCCTCTTTTAACGTCCATGTTAACATCGTTGTAGAATGGTAATATCTCGGTTGCGGTTTCTGTACAGCTCACGAAGAATCTTTATATACTGGATAGGGACTCCCTGACTGTCAAGGGTTTCCAAGGCTGCTTCTATCTCAATTGAGTCAAAGGCCTTCTTTAAATCGGTGAAAGTGAGACAGAGCAGTCCTTTGCATTCTCGTGATACTTCAATGAGTCTTGTTATCGTGTGGATGTGGTCCGTCGTAATAAAACTACTTCGAAACCCTGCTTGCTCACAAGGCTGCCCTTCGTCCAGTGTTCCGCCAATCCTGTTTAGAATGACTCGAGTGAAAAGTTTCTAGACGACGGACAGCAAGCAGATTAAGCAATAGTTGCGATATCGTGGAGGCCACCCTTCTTGAACATTAGCACGATCCTGCTGGTCTTCCATTGAATAGCAACCTTGCATTCAGGCAGGTAACGTGTGAAGAGCCGAGCCAGTGTGTTTGCGAGAACTACCGGAAGATTCTTCAGGTGTTCGGCTCTTATCCTCTCCCGACCTGATGCTGTTCGATTCTTCACCGTCGAAATGGCATGTCTGATTTCGGAAGGGAGAACCGTTTTACAACATATCCATCCTTCTTTATTTCATGTGACGGAACGTGGATGTGGCTATCGAAGAGATCTGAGTAGTATTCGTGGATGGTTTTCTCCATTGCCTTTCTGGACGCTGTAACTGCTCCGTCTGGGCGTCGGGGTGCAATCATTTTGGTTTGTAATTGGAGAAACTTCGGTGGGCTTTACGAATGCTTTACCCAGCCTCTGCAGCTTCGACCATTACTGTAGCTTTTCTCTATTTAAGATCTTCTTTTATCCCCTGTCCGCATTGTTTTGCAAGTTCGGACGTCAGTTCGCGGCTGCCTGCAGCTCGTGCATTTATAACAATATGTGCCAGTATATGTCATACATATGTGACTCATTTCTTTCTTGGCCATTTATTGTATCGCACGAAGATACACATGCTGTGGAATGGTTGACCAGGAAAAACTCAATTCTGTACCTGGAAAAATTCACAATAAACCTTTTTTCGTACGAGTTCCATCGCTAATTTAAAACCGGCGGCAAGTACCCACGCATGTTTGCTGTACTTTTGATAACACTGTATAGCCATAAATCACTAGGTATAGATGGATAGACTTAAGTTTGTAGTATGCGGAAAGTCCATGCGTACAAACAGTGTGCATTCATCAACTTGTTTACAATTTGCTTTTGTAAACACTATATAATTTCACTGGAGCAGGCTTTCGCCAGGTTGTCCTCGGGATTCCAGGGAACCACAACGGCTTAACCAGCAAATCTCTGAAAAATGGTGACTATGCGGGGGTCCGCACAACTAGTGAGGACAGGCCGTTCAAGTATCAAGTATCAAGTATGTAATTTCATTAAACCTCGGCGAAAGTCGGTTTTAAGATATGTGCAAGCTAATGAAATACCAACTGCTGCAGTATGTATTGCGGCCAAAAAGCAGATAACATTGGATGGCGGCAAGAGACTAACACCTGACTTGTATAAAATGGCACCGACGAGTGAAGCTGCACAGTCGAGCCGTTCTCCACTTCACTGGATTCGACTCGATGCGACAACGAATTTCTAAATCGCAAGGACGACCACCTGTGGACCAAATCCGACACTGAAGAAAATGAAAATATCGAAACCCTGGCCGATCAGATCTCTTTTAGCAACCTCTTGTCATCTTAATAATCGAAGCAGGCGCTGATTATTTCATCAACGTGATTCAATGAAACTCGGTTTTAAAACATGAACAAATAATTGTTGCAATCGTTGAATCTAATTCTCACCCGCTTAGTATGCACTCCAGCATATCCTCGGTCATAACGTCTAGACAACAGCTTATAACAGCCAATCCAACGTCTCTCTGTATTTTAATGTTGAGCGACGCGTTGGCAGATATATAGATCATCTGTCGCCTGCCCACCGTTCACTGTCGAGTGATTTGAAGGGGCGCTAGAAAACCGTCCGTCTCGCTCTGTAGCGGGAAGATTAGTCCAGTGCGTTATGCTTGCCTAGAGACTCGCTGAGCATCATAGGCTTCTTCTAAGGCTTTCATGAAGAACTCTGACCGTCGGGATGGTTACACGTTTGATATCCCATTGAATCCAGCAGCCAACGGCCTTTGTACATCAATTGCCGTTCATACGCATTACGTCACCGGTCCATTTTACTTTTCGAGAATATGACATATAGAACAGCAACACTGAATTTTAATCGTCGATGTAGATCGGAGCTTCGTATCCCCTTTCCCAATTGCATAGTACAGAACATTCTTAGCACCGTCATAACACTAAGTAACCTTTCATCCTGCTTACGTAGCGACCAAGTTTCTAACCTGCATGTTAACGCAGAGAGAATCGTCGAATGGGAAAGATGAGCATGTAGTCGGACGTTCTTCGTTCTGCTCACTATATCATCGATGCTCTTGAAAGCTCCCTTAGCCGCTCGCTTCCTTCTGCACAACTCCGGAGCTAAGTCGTTCGTCATGTTGATTTCCCCATTTAGATTGATGTAGGTGGAGCACTCGGAGGTATATGTTGTATATGTTCCGAGAGAGTGGATGGGGCATATGAAACCAATCCGTTCCTCTTGAACATCGTTTTTCTGAGATTTAGTGGAAGATCAATTTTTCCACAGGCTTTATCAAAGTAAGCAAGCATTCGTTGCCCTTGGCTAACTTTGGTGTTATAAGAACGATGTCATCAGCAAAGCAAAGATGGTGTAACTACTGACCATCGATTTTCACTTCTATATTATCCCATTTCAATGTTCGCATGACGTTCTAAAGGGTGGCGGCGAATAACTTTGGCGAGATGGTATCGCCTTCCCTAGCCCCTCATTTGACGTCGACGTTAATATCGTTATAGAAAGGTGATCCTGGATATCCTGGTTGTCAAATTTTGGCATATCGCACAAATATTTTTTATGTACTGAGTACGGACATCGTGGCTGTTCAAGGCTTCTATAACTGCATATATCCCAATTAAATCAAAAACTCCTTAAATCGATGAAAGTGACATACACAACACTTGGAATCTTGTTGTAGTGTGGATGTGGTCCATCGCAGTGGATCCTTTTCGAAATCGCTTGCTGACATGGCTGTCCTAAATCCAGTGTTCTTCAAGCCCTGTTTAGGACGACTTTATAAACGACAGACAGCAAGCAGGTTGGGCGATAGTTGCCGATATTGTGTAAATCAACCTTCTTGAACAATAACAGTCTTGCTAGTCTTTTACTGAACAATAACCTTGCATTCAGACAGGTAACGTGTGAAAAGCTAAGCCAATGTGTTTATGAGAACTGGCGGAAGGCTCTTCAGGTGTTCAGAAGATCTTATCCTGTCCGGCCTGGTGATGTTCCATCCTTGACTGACGAAATAGCTTCTCAGATTTTGGAAACGAGCACTGGTGCAACGAAATATCCATTCTTCTTTATTTCATGAGGGTAGGGGGACGAGGCTGTTAAAGAGATCCGAGCAGTAAATGTGAATGATTTTCTCAACTACCTACCTAGAAGCTGATAAAATGCATACTATAAAATCGTTTATCAAAGGGAAACAGCATGAAACAGTGAACGGAGAATAGGTAGATGGCAGACTAAGAGAACTTTCGATCTCTTCAACTGTTTTAGGCTTCTAGGAATTAATCTTCTGTCCAAAAAGGGCGCGTGTGGCGCTGCAGTTAGAGACGCCCTGCAATACACATAGGATAGATGCCCGCGTCCATGGCACACCAAGCCTGCCATCCCTCCAGGATCGACTAATTACTACCAGGCCTGCTTGGGAGGATAGCAGCACTGACTCTACATAACGGAAGGCGACCGTGAGTCATTGAAAGGCCAAGTATGCATTCAATCACCTCCAAGAGATGCTTAGTGAAGTCAAATTCACAGAGCTTGCCTCAGGGATTGACCAACGCCGAGAGCCTTATCTTTTTTTTATTATTCTCCTGACCATGTTTGTTCGCCTTCCGTACGACATAATTCAAGAATTCAATTTGTTTCACTGTTATCTACTACCTATTCTTTTTTATGGTAAGTTACAATGCGTTACACACCATACCAACAGAGTCGTTTGCTTTACCTTTTCCAAGCCAGTTTTTTTGCCGTTTACCGATGATTGCTGATAACGATAGAGGAAAAGCGTGGCTGTGGTAAACGCAAAGCAAGGGACTCGATTAATATGGTGGATAGCATGAGAGCTATCGATAAGAGTCATCGCAGGTTCGAAGTCTCAAGACTCGAATTCTGCTCATATCTCAGTATCGCCATGGTTATATTTCAGATTGTTTGCAAATGGATAGCGCAACAGATTCCCTGTTAGCACTTCTTCGAAAACGAAGCTTAATTCGTCTGCTGTGGAAGCCATTAGAATGTCATGTTTTGCCACTAGCTGGTTGTTATTTCAATTCCAGATAGCTATGCTGACTCAGTTTAATTGAGGGGAATCCGTGAATATGTAAACCATTGAATACGGAAACATACCTTTGCACATTTTGCAAAATTTTGTTTCATCGTCACATAAATGAATTGCACTTGTATCAAAAGCACGGGAAAATACGCAGAAAAGCACACAGGATATGTAAGGAAAGAAAAACATGGAGATTAACAATCAGTAACATAGGAAAAGTTAATCATAGAGTGAAAAGTAAATAAAACGGGGTGGCTATTTGCTGGAAGAGGGAGCACCTTGGTCAATATGGGTTACATATGAATCACTTCGTAAGGGACAGAAAATTAGGCATGGTCCCATGCGCCCGCCACGAAAAATTGATTGTCATTGGCAATGCGTTAATAAATCGTTGAACCAAAAGAGAAAGAAGTAATGGAATCACATATATGTTGTAAATGTTTGAAAGAAGATGACTTTTGTAAGCCAACATCTTCTCCTTACTACTACAAAGCAACGCCCAAGTAACGACAAACCAGTCTAATGGAAATAATGCTGAGGAAAACATCATTATTTCTGAAGACGGACCATTCAAGTATTTAGGCGCAATACAGCAGAAAATCGATTACGCACCGGATTAACCAAGCCTCTCATCCTTCCGTGGTCGGGAAATTGGTACTGGACTTCTCTGGGTTAAAAAAAACCACCCTATGCAAGTCCAAATGGGAACGCTCTAGCCCAGCTATCTTAGGACTCCAGGTAGAATTGTTCGACCAGTATTCCACGACATTCAATATGAAATGAAAACCCTCAAGTAGCAACCAAACCACACGTAAAAACTAGAAAGACCTTCAGGGAGGATGGGTGCGAGGAAACGAATTGGATGTGAGAAATGCTGAGACAGTAGACGTGAAGACGGATCAAGTAAAATATAATAAAATAAAAAACATCAGAAAAACAGTGACAAGTGCTCTAGAAACCTACTTAAGACACAAGAAGAATTCTACACCTTGTATTTGCACAGGTTACTAAAAGTTCACACCTTCTCTTGTAACTCCTCTCTTGATCCATTGTTGTCAATTAGAATTGACGCCAACTCCATCTTCTTCCTTACCGGCAGCTGGGCGGCTATTCGCGACGAAGCGTCCGCTTCCGTCAAACCGTCTCGTCGCATCAGCCGATTCAGTTGCGTCTCATCGTCACTGTAAAGGGGCAAAAAATGGTCGGTCCATGAACTCTCGTTGTGAAGTAATCTATACCATTTACAGTTAACGACGGAGGACACCGAGGAATCCACTAACGCTCACAAATTGCATGTAAATGATGACAATATAAAGGACAAAACGATAAAGCTCTCGGCATTGATCAATCCCTGAGGGATGCGCCATGCATTAGGCTTCATTAAGCAACGTTTTAGGTGATTGAATGCATATCTGGCCTTTACAATGACTCGCGGTGAACTACCGATGCATCGAGCCAGTGCTGCTATCCTCCCAGACAAGTCTGGTACCAATTTGCGACTCCGGAGGGATGGACCACAGGTGCAGGGATCGATTCCACGTGCGTATTGCAAGCCGCCTCCGACCAGTGCGCCACACTCTCCCTTCATGAAAATATAGCAAATTTAACCTATAAGATAGGTAGAACAAGACAGTGTTGATTGTTTATCTTGATATTTTCAGTTTGTGGTTCTACAGTTGACGAACGACCACCTGCTTTATGATGTCCTTCACAAAGTCAATGGCCAACGAATGAGAAATTACACCTGCACGGTTGTAAAACTGAATTCTGATTATTACTTGCATCAACAAATCACAATGGCAACATCATTATGGAGATCACAACCTGCTTCTTTGTCATTCGAACACAAGAACTACCTCCGCATTAGAATGGCTCTCAACGATGCTTAGTATAAAGAAGCTTACCACCAAACCACAATTACTGTCCAAAGAAACTTGTGATAGCCTGATTCGATTAGTAGGGGTATGTCGAGGACGATGTAGTGATTACCAAAAAGAATATAGTTCAGTATCTGCATGAACATCTCCCATCGTACTGCTGGGTGCACGATGCCATTTAATTTCCGTCGTTTCTGCAACAAGTACCATTGGCTGCTTTAAAAATTTATATACTAAAAAAATTTTTGAAAGCACCGACAACAATGTTTGTTTGACAACAAACAATGACAACGAGTGTCAAATTTCCATGTCAACTGATTCAAAATATCAAGCTATTGTCAACTCGTTTTTAAACGAAAGATGTTAAAATGAAAAATAAAACACTGACCAATGAAATAAAATCAGGGAACACAGGAAAGAATTTTTTACGAAGGAATTTGAATGAACAAAAAGCTGCATCATCTAGTGAAATTAGTTTCCTTAATCATTGATTCCGGGCGCATATAGCGCAGTGGTGGGAGACGCTCTGCAGTACATATAGGTTCGGTCCCGCATCATGGGTTCACCAAGCCTTCCACCCCTCAGGGTTCAGCAAATTGTTGCCAGACTAGTATGGGAGAATAGCAGCACTGACTCGATACATCAGTAGGCCACCTATAGTCATTGTATTGGACAGATATTCCAGACGTGCAAACATTACCTCATAATGAAGTCGAGTGCACAGTGCATCCCTCAGGAACTGATCAACGCCGAGAGTTCTATCCCTTTTTCAAATAATTCATTCAACACCATTGAAATTATCTTACATTGGCTTGTGGAGTTAGGGAATAACACTGTGTTAACTAATTTTTGTACATACCTTCACAATGATGGAACAAAGCTTGTTCCACAAACCTACCAAGTTTTCTGCATTTCACCAGAACTTCGGTTATTGAAAAATCCTTAGAAGTTAACAAAAAATCAGAAATGCCCATTATGTGTTAGGTATACAAAGTCACTTTTAACTAGTAATTGAATGCCATTGGATTTATAATAGTTACGATACATCATCGCTACCGTGTGAAATGAGCGAGCACAAAAAATTGACATATGTTCTAAATATGTTGTCTAAACGATAATCAAACGTTGAGAGTATTGTAAATGGAATACTTTTCTCACTGAGCATAGAAGGCTTCATAATCATGGGACGGCACGTGGAAGAACTGAGATTATGCGCAAGCAACCAAAAACACCTACATTCATTACAAATTCACAGAAAAGCAGTATTGTGAAGCACAAAATATAACGAGCAGCGTCAGTTGTTAGAAAGAGGACCAGATTGGCCGGTACGAGTGAATACCAACTCAGAGTGAATACAGAGAAAACTTCAGATGTGAAGTATATGCTGTAGCAAAAGGATTTAACCGCACGAAACCCCTATGTCTTAAAGGAAAAATATGACAACAGATCACAAAGAGGAAAACATATTGAAAATTCTTTCATAAAGCACACACTAACAAATTAATGAAATACAAAGATAAGCCACACAATAAAGACAGCAGAGCGAAATAGACGGTGAGTGAATGGCAAAAATTCGGTCCTGGTTATCAAAGAGTGCACCATAAATAAACCCGAAGCAAATAAAGCGCATAAGAAAGTGGCTTGCGACAATAGAGGAATACAAAGATTTTGCAAAAGGCATTCGCTCATATTCTCCATAAATCTGACAATACCTCTGTTTCCACTATGAACACAAACAAAAAGCCAAAAATATAAGAAAACACGAACTGTCTGAAGAAATACTAGGTGAACAAGACCGCAAAATACAGTAGAACTCAAGACCAGCTTTCCACAGGATAGCTTCTCTATCTATCTGTACGGTCACAGTGTAGATCTGATGGCTGTCTCGGAGTCGCTGGCACATATCACAGTATGATCACCATGATCTACCAAATCTTCGTTCTATTCGTTTTACAATTGCCGGTGCAGTTCATTGTTCCTATTTGACCATGACTGTGTAGGACCTTACCGCGCCGGTTTAGGTCATCCGTACTTCTGCATCATACGTGTAGACCGGTAGTCTGCGTGTGGAGCCCTGTGTCTATCAGCCGCCTCACCTCCCAATGATGGTGTGAACGTGGCACTGCCCATAGCCTACCGTTCGTTGTATTGTTAGGTCGTTATTATTGTTATCATCGTTGTATCAATGTTGTACTAATATTCTAACACATCGTCTTTTTACTAACCTTACTTCAGTAGTAGCTATGGCATCTCATAACTTCAATCTTACGTCATTCTTACACCAGCATTTTTCTGTGGTTATTACTGCCTTATCAATGTTGTTCTTACGTACACAAAGGTTTAATTACCTAAGTTTTGACGTAAATCACTAGGCATCAAGAAGTCAAGTTTAGCCCAACCACCATCACACACACACACACACACACACACACACACACACACACACATCCAGGCGAGCTCCTCACTACACGCATCCTCAAGTGCTCATCTTCAAAACGGAGAACGTGGAATAAACAAAGATTGTGGATAGCAAAATATTCCATAAAGCAATGGTAACCAAGCCAACTACACACCGCAAAGCATTAAACGACCATTAAACCAACAAACTACAACACAAGGTAGCACTGCAGCAAAGAAAATCAATATGCCGGTATATCACAAGCATAACAGCAAGGTCCTACTATGTTTCACGACGACCGCCAAAATACATCCATTCTACAAATGCTGATTAGACAAGAAAAAGTCCCTAAAGCAAAATGCTGAGAGTTGAGATTAAACACCATGTCATACTTGATGTGAAGACCGACCATTCGTTCATCAGCAATAAATCTGGAAATAATGTCCAGCTACAAGGGTACAAAGAAGAAACTCCAGAAGAATAAATCCTCAAGGTAGAAAGTACGAACAGATTATTTTATTCCAGTGCGACGCAGAAATCATGTGAAAATTTTTGCACATCTTAATCATCCTGCACTTAAGAACATGGTAGGATCGAATTCTGAAGAATTGCGAAAAGAAAACATTGCAGTCCGGAAAACACTTGAAAAAAAACGATGAGAAAAAGTAGAACGGTTACAACAAATGATTTTAATCGAAAAGGTAGTAGAGCGAACTGCCAAACAAAAAAATCGTGGCAGTTCGAACTGCAAACGACAGTGAAAATACTTTTAAAAAAACCCTTCACGCTACAGTAATGTCGTGGAACTCGCATCGAGAAATGGAACAAGAAATTCATGGAGAAAGTGGACGCACAAAACCCCGTTGAATGGTAAGGTCGACACTATCTCTCATATGCGACATTCTTCTCTGTCCCCACGATGTGGATTTCAGAATGACCGCTGATGTCAATTACACATGAAACGAATCAGGAAGGAAGAGACCAATGACCGAGGATCAAGGATGCTGACCGTTTTCAGTTCTACAGTATCCATGAAGTTATGCGACCTAACATCATAATAAATCCAATTCCTATCGCAGATATCAATGAGCAAGACATGACTATTTACGCGCAACTTTTTCCTAGCAGAGTAAAATCTTGTTCGTAGAAAAACTGAAGTCACAATCGCTCTTGTCCTACCATCTTAAATCCTGAATTTACACCACTCAAAATGACGACAAACTTACTCAGCTATTGCTTAAACCGTTCCTTAGCCATATGATATCACATCCTTTTATCGCGATTTCACCCAATTGAATTAGAGTCCTTCTTTACAACACCAAGCAACGTTATAAAATAGGGATTATTCGTCAAGAACCACGTAAAAGAAACGACGAATATCTAATAAAATCCTGAAGACATGCCGTTGATAAGATCATGGTAAGAGGCGTAATCAGAGTCAAATTTAAAACAAATGTGGAAATAGAAGAACGTCTGAGTAATCGATCACCTACATGTGTCCAACCAGAAAAGTACCAGTTAAATGGAAATTGTATTGGAACCCGCATAGTGTTCCCTGTGATCCATGAAGATGAGTTGTTCAAGTCAAGTTACACATTATAAAGAAAATCTAGAGAAGGCACATATAATAGGACCGACTGGTTTAATACACGTGACATAATGATAACGTATTCATCTATGTGAGTTTCTGGAGGCAAACATCTAAGCCTAAACCAGTCGGAAAACAAGAATCAGATACAACTTCTATACCTTCTCAAACATCTGATCAGGAACTCATCTCGCAACAACGTAGGAAATGCCACGAAATCTTGTAAATATGCTCACAAACCGGACCGGTTGAGACAAACACTATCAAGGTTGTTTACGAGAAATACATATGCTCGTTATCAACCATCTATCTATCTATGAGTATTCTTTCGAACCATACCTTCGCAAAAGGTTGTGTTAATTCTTAAAAGAATTTTTTCGCACGAAAGAGATGGAAAGAAAAAATCAAACTGGATCACTCCAAGAATGAAAAACGAGGAACGCAGCGTCAACTATCGGTACGACACGTCATCAGAAAGCCTACCAAATCTTACTCCACTGGAACTAGGAGCTGTGATATTTAAGCAATGTAGATAACTAGCAATACGAAGTATATCCCCCACCAAAAAAAGAAAAAAAGAAAAGAAAAAAAAAAAGTCATGGTGGACGTCACCAGTTCCCATAAATAGCGAGCTAAAAATTATGGAGAATATGGCTCTCGTAAAAAACTAGCTCTCATCTCTATTCAAGATATCCCTCGAACAGTGCTGCCAGCGTATGTGATGCAACGAAGATTCAGAGAAGCCTACTTGTATGAACATGTGGTGAGCAACAATGCAAGCCGCCTAACGACAATTCGCTCTTTGAGTAGCGCATCGAGTTCAAAAGCTGGTCCACAGCTTGAATTTATCATGTAGAGTATCCTCGTCAAACATGAACAGTCATCCAAATAGAAGCAGATTTCTTTAGTTCGTGTTGCCCTCGTCGAAGCATTTGGAGCAGAACCACGCAGATCGTTCGCGAGTGATAACTTGTCCAAATGTGTCTTGGCGCAGTGGTGAGGAGTACGCGTACGTATAAAGCAATGAATGATTTTTTGCATTTCATTGTATATTTCTTACATTCCATACTACGTACTTGCTTTTTAATACACACACCGTAGAATGTTCCAGAACATTCCAATATAACGTGCTCCAACAAGATACACAACGACATGAACATGAAGGAAAGAATTCCCAACAAAACTGATACGACCTTACATCTACACTTAATAAACGTGCCATTGTTTCGATTACTCTCTTAAAAGAAAAAATTCAAAATATTTGCTAAATTATTGCAGGAAAGACGGAGTCTATAAGCTAAAAATATTATGTAACCTCAGCGTCACCGAAGACAAGATCGCCCAGCTTTGTACGATTCAATGCGCCCGTGTGGACATCGAAGAAATCGGCACCAAACTCTTCTCGGAGTTTTGGGTATGCAGGCCGTCCAGGCTCAACAACTGCAATTCAGAACGAGTAAAGCAAAGAAACAAAGAATATTCCAATACTACTAATTGCTCAGGTTGTTGAATAAATACGCTTCCTTCTACTACTGACAAAAATCTGTCTTAAATACTCGAGTGCGTTTTCAACGTACCATAATGTGGACACATTCAAAACAACATCTAGTTCTGCGTGGAGAACATGTATGGCTAGGAGCGCCTAGTTCCTTACCGCTCAGGGTGCACATTTTCCCCAAAAAATGATCACGTCCCCTTTCTATTCCTTTTTTCTTTAAACATTGGTTTCCTCACGAATTTTCTCATTAATTCCTGCTTTTTTTCCATCCTAAATATCTTCTACTTTTTTTTCACCTTTTTGGAAGAGATCGAATTCTTCTGCACAGAGGAAGAAACCTCGTCCTTACAGTATTATTAGTCTTTGGTAGCCGGTGTAAGTACACATGTTGTATAACACGACAGTTTTATCTATCAACACATTAACGCATTACGGACGATGAGCATTGATTTAAACGCTTTTTCTCGGTAGTTCATTTTATCGCCCCGAACCTTTTTGGTAGTTATTTTTCGCTTTTTTAAATTCAATGGTCACCTACTTCGCTAAGTTTCGTGGAAGTGATTGGATATATATCTGGGCTAATCAATAACTTGTGACAGCCTACCAATGTATAAAGCAAATTTTCTGTCCTTGTGCCAACCCCAGAGGGGAACGGTGTTTGGTTAGCCTATGGAGCAGGATTGTGCCAACAAGCATATAAGTGGTAGCGTACCTTCGACCGGTACGTTACACACGTCTTAGCCACCATTATCTATACCTACCACTAACTAAAAATTAGAACCTAAGGAGAAGCGTTTTTGTGTAACAGACAGAAATTTTCATGGTCTGAACACTGCTGTTGCATGGCGTTCGACCGCATGTAGAATTATATGGGATGGGAATCTGCAATTACAAATGTATTGTTTGAAGGAGACCATAACAGTCATAGTGGAGTCATAATGGATTCCTTCTAATTCTTAGTATCAACGTATCAAAACCTTTTTTCCTCAAAGACACCAGGTTTCACCGGCATCAAAACTGGTAATTCTCTAAAGCCCAACTACTAGTATTTACCTGCACTTCATATACAGGACCCAGCCTCCATTTGAGGCTGGAATCTCGCCGAAAAAATTTACGCTAAATGAACACGGAAGTAAAGAAGTGCAGATAATAACACATGTCGGCTTATTTATGTCACCTAGAGATATTCAGTTCGACGTGATTCTTCGAGCTTGTGCAGGACCTTTGTTATTTTCGTTAGCTACAACCGAATGTTGTAAATAATTTGAGTTTCAAACAACCCAAAATCGAACATCTTGCAGAACATACCAGTATATATACTCAGTTAGACTCATTCAAAATAGTTTTGTAGAATGCCACTATACGTGCCCAACCGCACTGTCTTATTCTACTAGTGTTTAAATTGAAGTTCTAGAACACTGATAGGATCCAAAAATTTAACACCACATGCTGCGAACTGCACCATTTGGAAAAAATCCATGCAATTCAATTCCAATTATGTCTACATTACATTAAAGGATAAAGGATAAATCTTTCAGCGCTAACCAATCCCTGAAGGATGCGCCATGCATCCGACTTTATCAAACAATGTAGAGGTTGGCCAACTCATATCTGGCGTATACAGCGACATGGGTGAAACTGTCAATGTATCACGTCATTTTTATCGTCGTAGAAAAATCTGGTGCCAATTTGTCGATCCTGTGGGGATGGAAGGTTTAGCGTGCTTGGATAGCGTGATCAAACAACAAGCGACCGTTCCAGTATCTACTGCAAGACACTTCTGGTTAGGGATTTGAGTGTTTGCGGTAAATACGCCCATATCTAAATTAATTAATCTTCTATGCGTCTCAACCACGCGCACACTCGCACCGTCTTTGCTCAGTTCGACCATATAATACTTGGGTTGGCTGATGGCTTCTACAAAACCTCCAGCCATCATGAAAACAATAATTGTACAGCCAAAGAAACAGGCCATCCTTTCAACGATCTCTCACATTTGCTTGAAAAATGCTCAACACTCTGCCGAAATAGAAATTTAGTCATCTTTTTATACATAATCGACGTCGAATCGACCTTTTCCCTCACAGAGATATCTAACCGGTTAGTCGCGAGGCAAGGTAGCGCATCCCTGGATGGCGAATAGGTTAATCGCAAACCAAAAGCGACTTTTGCTTCCCTGAGACCCAAACAAATCAAGGAGATGGACTCCCTCTTTCGACTGCGCCGATTTGGCACATATCACGTGTATTTACGAGGATGTACTCATGCATGTGAGCGTTGGTGAGTTCTCGTTTATGCGGATTGTATTTCACGAGTAAATTCGTCGAAAAGCCTGCACTCAATTTACGCCGAAGTACATAGGAGGCGGTTAGGAGTCACTTCCAACAAATAAGCTCCGTGCCTACTCTGAGACAGACCGGTGAGTAACCCAGGCCCCACGTTCAGAGGTCAGTAAGCATACGTGGATGTCAAAAGCTAAACATAGTAAAATAAACGGGCGTTATTCTCCTGGCCCCGAAAGAGCCTCCAATTAGGCAGCGTTGCCTTCGACGAGTGCGAAGAAGCCACTAAAACGTTAGGGCCACTCTAGGCTACCTAAATTGCAAGGAACTAAGGTAGCCGTTTCCACCTACAGTACACGCACATATGCATCTCAGACCTCAATCGAGGACTTGATCATGCAGGCAAGAAGGATAAGGAACGATATCAATGGACTGGTTGAGAGGAGGAGACTCCCAACACCATCTATGAAACCGACGAAGAACAGCACCACGTAGCATGCAACATTAGAGGAGTCAGTGGAGTCGACATTCTCGTCGATACGACTTGGTTCATGGACATCGATTCATTCGAACAACAAACAATCCGAATCGGACGCTTACAATTGAAGAGATTTGGATCAATATCGGCATTGACAATCTTCCTCGTTTACGCACCGACATCAAGAAATGACGGAGATGAAGTCGAAAATCTATGGATTTTGAGAAGTTCCACAGAGAATACTATCCATTCTTCAAGGCCACGATTGGAGATTTTAACGTTAAGATTGGGCCAAGAAGAACGCCTGAAGAACGTTACAATGGGACTCACGGATTGGAATGGAACGAACAGGGCGAGCGGCTGCCTGAGTTTATCATGACAGCCAAGACAATCCATGGTAACTCGCAATTCCAGAAGCCCCACCCTCAGTGCTGGACGTGGGAGCCTCTCAATGGAGAGTGCCATAACGAAAGAGACCACATCATAGTAAATAGAAGGTTTTGTCTAACCTATGATGTTGTTGGGCGCGTGTGGCGCAGTGGTCGGAGACGCCCTGCAAGACACACGTGGAATCGATCCCCGCGCCCATGGCCCACCAAGTCTTCACTCCTTCCGGGGTCAGCAAATTGGTGCCAGACTTGTCTGAGAGGATAGCAGCACTGGCTCAATACATCGGAAAGCCACCGAAAGTCATTGTAAAGGCTAGATATGCATTCAATCATCTCTAAACTATGTTTAATGAGTTCCCAGGATCGACTTTCTATTAACCTCGGCATTGGAATATGAATGCGTCGTTTTCTTGTGCAGCAATCGTGAGGTTTTTAAACAGCATACATTTACTTCCATAGAGAAACACAATACAATATAACACTAGCTGACGTTTCGGCAGTATCGCCTTCTTCAGCGACCCTTTTTACGTGACTTCCAATGAGGAAGTTTATAACAGCTGATTATAGTCGCATATGGTTGATGACTGCACCATCCCACATCAGAAATTGATGCGACCATGTTCGCATCAATTTCTGATGTGGGATGGTGCAGTCATCAACCATATGCGGGGTCAGGTCGCGTATGACCTCTGGGCATTCACCCCTGCTATTCATTGTAGGGTTTTTGGCATTTATCCAAAAAGCCTCAAGAACTTTTCGCACTGGTGCTTTAGTCTACTGTGCTTTTTCTTCTTATTGTGTATTGTGCTTCTCTATGGAAGTAAATGTATGCTGTTTAAAAACCTCGCGATTGCTGAACAAGAAAACGACGAATTCACATTCCAATGCCGAGGTTAATAGAGAAAGTCGATCCTGGGAACTGTTATGTTATGTGTTATCTTCTAAAACATCGAATTCTCATCTTCGATGAAGGCTGGTTGCCTCCACCCTTGTTAACCCACATGAATCTCCTCTCCATCATGAAACACTTGAAATCAACGCTTCACTCCTTGTTTTCTCCCATTTTTCTTCTAGCATCTTAAATTAAGGACGTCAACGTTAACACAGAGACGTTTGTACAAAGATGTTTGGCAAAACCTCCACTTTACAACGCCATTAAGAAACAAAAGCACAAAACTTTATTCCAAATCAAGGAACGGCTGTTTGAAAACCAAGGTCATCAACCATATGTTTAATGAAGTCGAATGTATGGCGCATCCCTCAGGGATTCATCAACGCCTGTAGCTTTATCCTTTGTCCTTTTTACGTTGGTGTTGTACCCAAACTCATGGGACCAGATCATCCCTTCCTTCGTGCAATATTTCACTACCTGCGAAAAGGAGAAAAAGCCATTAAATTCAAAAACGAAGTTCCAAAACCACCATAAGCTAGGACTAATTCAATTCACTAGTCGATGTTGGGAAGATGCCGTTCTGGATAACATCCACGAGGAATACGATGTGCTCATACAACATCCTCACCTTAGCTATATGAAAGCTGAGAGTTCGAAAGTTACCAAGAGACAGACATCTCCAGAAACACTCGAGCTGATACGCCAGTGTGGAATCGCACGAGCTGCAGGCAACCGCGAACTAACGTCTGAACTTGCAAAACAATGCAGAGAGGCGATAAAAGAAGATCTTAAAGAGAGAAGAGCAGCAGTAATGGCCGAAGTTGCAGAGGCTGGGAAAAGCGTTCGCAAAGCCCCCGAAGCTCGCCAATTACAAGACCAAAATGATTGCACTCCGGCGCATAGACGAAAGGGTTACCGCGTCCAGAAAGGTAATGGAGAAAACCATCCACGAATACTACTCAGATCTCTTCGATAGCCACATCCACGTTCCGTCACATGAAATAAAGAAGGATGGATATGTTGTAAAAACGGTTCTCCCTTCCGAAATCCAACATGCCATCTCGTCGGTGAAGAATCGAACAGCACCAGGTCCGGACAGGATAAAACCAGAACACCTGAAGAACCTTCCACCAGCCCTCGTAAACACACTGGCTGGGCTCTTCACACATTACCTGCCTGAATGCAAGGCCTCTATTCAATGGAAGACCAGCAGGACCATGTCAATGTTCAAGAAGAGTGACCTGCACGATATTGGCAACTACTGCCTAATCTACTTGCTGTCTGCCGCCTAGAAACTCTAGAAACGCCAGCGTAGAATGGCGAGCTACAGGCAACCGCGAAATAACGCCCGAACTTCCAAAACAATACAGAAAGGCGAGAAAAGAGGATCTTAAAGAGAGAAGAGCAGCAATTATGTTCGAATCTGCAGAGACTGAAAAAAGCATTCGCAGAGCCAAATTAAGCTTCTCCAATCACAAAACCAAGACGATATCGATAAATCGACCAATTATTAAGGTAGATGTAGTAGATCACTTATTATACGATGCTCTTTTTATTCACGTTTTAGCGTTACATGTTTCAGATTCTTCTTAAACTTTTGCATAGTACAAAAAACCTTGTGTTCAAATAGCTAACAAAATTTCGTCATTGCCTCTAAATAAGTCGGGCGGGTGTATAGAGAACTTCCCTCTGGAAAAGTTCTCTACCTTATGTTCAGTGTTTCAGGCACAATAGCGGTTCAGGTTTGACTTCAGTAGCACACCAACGATGGCTTATCCGAAGGAGGAGACGTAACAGTGGAACAGTCTACTATTTCCTTGTGAAACAACGAAGCCAATGACGTTTGATGTTTCAGGCAGTTAGGTACAGTCTACTGCAGTCCAGGATCAACGATCCAGATTAGCCGCGGCTGCATACGCACGCGGCTCCCGCAGCTGATATAAGCCAGGTGCCTTCTCTCGGCGGAGACATGCCATCACTCACCTTACCCCCGATCGGCAGCGCGGATAATCCGCTCCTCATAACATCATTCCTAGTCATCCTCAATCACCCTCATTCATTCACACATTCGCATTTATCCTTCAGTAATCAGCAGATTATTGTATCTCGTTTCTCAGCTTGTCTACGGTGTGATGTCAGTAGTGGTGGGTGTTTCCAAATGCGTTGTGTTTGCAACGCCATCGGTGGCCTGTACCATTCCTCCCACAATGTACGCCATGCGTACAATGCCGCTGAGCGGCCAACTTATGCTGCGTATTCTGTTAAGCCGCTATAGGCTTCTCAGTTTCAGTCATTATCATACTGGCCCTCGACTCTTAGGCAATGGTGGCACCCATCGATGCTCAAACTTCACGTTGCTGACATAGCTTTATGCACGAACAGCCGCTTGACTGTGTTCCGTAGATGACTCATCATTCGCTGTTCATAGCACCATCAACGCTCATGTAATTTATTGTCCTCATCGATCCACTAAAATGCATCTCATCGCTATAATGTTGAAATCTTAGCTCAGCCGAAAAACAGGGCTCGTCTGTATCCATCTCCGCCTCACCATACAGCCTCCCTTCTCCGCCCCCAGCATACTGTCTCCCTCATCCGCCGCACCGGCCACAGATCGACCCGGCGCGGCATCGCTCACGGCTAACCAGCGGTTACTTCTTTCAATCATTCATTGTTATTGTTAATATTGTATTAATGGTATAATAATATTCGAATGCCATTGTCTCGTTGTTAGCCTCACTTCACTACCAGCCTTAGGACCTCAGAGCTTTAACTCGCGTCATTCCTCTACCTTTACTTCTCTATCGTTACTATTATGTTACCAATGTTGCATTTATGTATTAAAGGCTTAATTACCCAAGTTTAAGGCTGGTAGATCAATACAACAACTAAAAAACCCGCGTGGCTAATATTCTACACCAATCTGAACCGCTACACTTCGCCGATAACTATTTCGTTACAGATGATAGCACGAAGGTAACGGAGAAAATCATTCACGACTACTACTCAGATCTCTTCAGTAGTTACGTCCTCCTCCCCTATGAAATAAAGAGGGATGGATATGGAGAACGTCGTACCACCGCTTTTCCCTTCCGAAATCCGACATGTTTACTTCGTCGGTGAAAAACCAAACAACACCAAGTCCAGACAGGATAAGGTCTGAACACCTAAAAAATTTTCAGTCAATCTTCATAAACACTCTCGATTCTCCACACGGTACATATCTGAATGCAAGGTCTCTACTCAGTGGAAGACCAGCAAGGCCGTGTTATTGTTCAAAAAGGATGACCTACACGATATAAGCAACTATCGCTCAATCTGCTCACCGTCTGTCGTCTACAGACTTTCTACTCGAGTTATCCTAAATAGGATTGATAGAAAACTAGGCGCATTACAACCATGTAAGCAAGCAGGGTTTCGATAAGGATTCAGTACGATGCACCATATCCACGCGATAACAAGAGCCACTGTATATCCTGAGAGTACGAAAGATCACTCTGTCCTATTTTTATCGGTTTAAAGAAGGCTTTAACTCAGTTGAAATAGACGTAGTCATGGAACCCTTGGAGAGTCAGAGAGTCCCTAATCATTACATAAAGATTCTTCATGAACTAAAAATTTCACAACCAAGATATCACCATTCTACAACGATTTATCATTGAGGTCAAAAGAGGAGTTAGGCAAGACGAACTTCCTGCCTTAAAGTTTGAATCATCAGAAACCTGGTCGCTACGTAAGCAGGATGAAAGATCACTCAGCGTTATTCAACAAGCAGTCGAATGGACGATGCTAGGAGCCTCGCGTATCATGCAATTGAGCAAAAGGATCCAAAGCTCTTACCTGCGTCAATGATCAAAAATCAAAGATGCCGCTTCATATGTCAAACTGTTGAAGATCAGGTAGGTCGAACATATAATGCGTATTAACGACATCCTATGGACACATCCTGTTACCAGGAAGACCACCGACCCTGTGGCCAGAGTTATTCACGAAAACCAAGGAAAGTATGATGCTCACGAGTCCTTAGAGTGAGCAGTGCCACTGGGCTGGTCCTGCACGCGACAGAGAAAAATGCAAGATTTACTGGCGCCCCGACGACTGACTCAACGATCAACGGGAGACAGGTGATAGAGATGGTGATACATGAACGAAGGTCTAATTACCCAAGTCTGACGCCTGAGGTGGGTGGATTGCAACATAGATTCATCGTGGCACACCATTCTCTGCTACACTGCTCTTGGTGTAACAGTAAATCAAATGAGAGACAGGCGAAACGAAGGAACGGCATGGTGTGGTGGTGAACGCGTTAGTCCCTGGAAAGAACAATAGCGCGTTCGTACCCCATCGCAGACAACTGCAGTCCGAAGTTTTACAAATATCTCAGCATCTCACGTAGTAATTCCCAAGACCGACTTCCTGTTAACCTCAGCATTGACTGGTAATTCGATGTTTTTCTTCAATAAGCAGACACGAAGTTGTTATTAGAGAATTTATTAGGACACAATAGCTGACGTTTCGGCGGTTTCGTCTTCTTCAGAGCCTGGAAAGGTCAAGTTGAGATGCGATCCACTCAACCAAACACTTCATAATCCTAGCAGATAAAACTTAACAAATAAATTTGTACTCGCATAAGAAACAGCTTCCTTTAAACACCTACCGTTTATTTATTGTAAGCATTTAAGTTAGTTGATGGATAGCAGCCGCACAGAGTAATACATGTGCGAGGAATGTGCATGAGTCAGTCAGTATGAGACAACATTATGTTGCAGCGCAGTTGAGCTCATTCGACAAGCAGAACATAACTACATCTTCTGAGTAGACAGAAGAAGAAAACAGGAGCCTCCAGCAGAGTTTGCAGGAAAACCTACACAGGCAGAAGCAAAAAGAACTGTTAAGAGCACCACAAAAAAGAACTCATGTGAGGAAACGCCATCGGGAGTTTTGGGAGTGCAGTGTTCCACTATCAGGGCTGGTGAACGAAGAAAGGGTCACTGAAACTTCCAACTGTGATATGGAATTATTAGTAGAGAAGTTCTACACGAAGATTTTTCGTTCCACAGTCACCGCTGGAGAGAAACCACCTTGCATTCCTCCCTGTGAAGTTATAGTTGCCATAGAAACTTTAAGAAAGACACAGCTTCGGAATCCGAAAATACCAATGCTGACTTTATAAAAGGTGGAAGCAATATACATGAACCTCTCTCAACCCATACGACATCATGCCCTCAGAAGGAAAAAGTCCTGACAAATGAAGATTCTCGCTTATGGCCATCCTGCTCAACGAGGATGAGTGAAGGGATCTACGTAACTACCACCCGATATTCTTGTTGAGTGTCCTCTACAAGCCCTCCACGAAGATTATCCTGTCGCATACATCGGAGACCTTGGATGAGGTATACCCAATTCGGCAAGCAGTATTTGTTTGACGTTTGCCGGGTAAGTGTTCTTTTATACGCACGCATAGTGGACTACTCGTTTCGCCAACGTATTCGTCCCCGCACGCTTTACAAGAGATCAGATAGACTGTACCCGAACTCATGCAATCACCGTCTCCACTGTTAGGGCAAATTATGCACTTTTTCGTTATACATAGACGGTCATATAGGCGGTTGGGCGGACGTCTTAGAGTGTCCGCTGGTATTTCTATCACTCTTACGGAATCCTCTAGACCAGTCCTTATTAAGTATGCCTATCCCGAGAAGCTATAATTTCGTAACCATTTGAAATGGCTATTTGGCGCGCCAGTTTCGAGGATTCTTCCCTCTGATCTCTACGTGTGCACACGTTGGCAGCGGTTCGAAACATATTTCTTATAAGCGGTCATCTGAAGATCTAAGATCATCTACCATCTGAAGATCGAGCAGTTTAAACAGACCTTCTGTAAACTTTAAAGGTCTGTTTAAACTGCTCGATCTTCAGATGGTTCGGGAAATATTACGCGCAAATTAGAAGGTTGGCAATGGGACAGCGATTGGTACCAACACTTGCCGTTGCCTTTATGTCTAAGTTTTATCTGGGTTATGAAAGTTACAAATTTATTTGTTAAGTTTTATCTGCTGGGGTTATGAAAGTGTTTGGCTGGGTAGATCGCATCTCAACTTGACCTTTCCAGGCTCTGAATTAGGCGAAACCGCCGAAACGTCAGCTATTGTATCCTAATAAATTCTATAATAAGAACCTCGTGTCTGCTTTCCGTAATGTATAAAGATTAAGAGAAGAGGCAAATGATACTCCCGATAGATTTCTATGGCTCGTGAAACGGTTTTAATGTGGTTCTTGCAGCAGAATTCCTGTCGGAACCTGCTTGCCGAATTGGGTATACCTCATCCAAGGTCTCCGATGTATGCGACAGGATAATCTTCGTGGAGGGCTTGTAGAGGACACTCAACAAGAATATCGGGTGGTAGTTACGTAGATCCCTTCACTCATCCTCGTTGAGCAGGATGGCCATAAGCGAGAATCTTCATTTGTCAGGACTTTTTCCTTCTGAGGGCATGATGTCGTATGGGTTGAGAGAGGTTCATGTATATTGCTTCCACCTTTTATAAAGTCAGCATTGGTATTTTCGGATTCCGAAGCTGTGTCTTTCTTAAAGTTTCTATGGCAACTATAACTTCACAGGGAGGAATGCAAGGTGGTTTCTCTCCAGCGGTGACTGTGGAACGAAAAATCTTCGTGTAGAACTTCTCTACTAATAATTCCATATCACAGTTGGAAGTTTCAGTGACCCTTTCTTCGTTCACCAGCCCTGATAGTGGAACACTGCACTCCCAAAACTCCCGATGGCGTTTCCTCACATGAGTTCTTTTTTGTGGTGCTCTTAACAGTTCTTTTTGCTTCTGCCTGTGTAGGTTTTCCTGCAAACTCTGCTGGAGGCTCCTGTTTTCTTCTTCTGTCTACTCAGAAGATGTAGTTATGTTCTGCTTGTCGAATGAGCTCAACTGCGCTGCAACATAATGTTGTCTCATACTGACTGACTCATGCACATTCCTCGCACATGTATTACTCTGTGCGGCTGCTATCCATCAACTAACTTAAATGCTTACAATAAATAAACGGTAGGTGTTTAAAGGAAGCTGTTTCTTATGCGAGTACAAATTTATTTGTTAAGTTTTATCTGCTAGGATTATGAAGTGTTTGGTTGAGTGGATCGCATCTCAACTTGACCTTTCCAGGCTCTGAAGAAGACGAAACCGCCGAAACGTCAGCTATTGTGTCCTAATAAATTCTCTAATAACAACTTCGTGTCTGCTTATTGAAGAAAAATATCTCAGCATCATTAAAGCAAAACAAATATTTTGCACAACAGATGTCACCGTAGTCCAAAATTTCTACGCCGGACTTGCCTACCCTTTCGTTGCACAGAACTGGTTTTCCGTAAAAGTGAAAAAAGTTGAAAATTCACAAAACAAAACGAAATGTTGAAACTATGCTAGATTGAGGTTTGTTCACTTTTTTAAGTCTTTTAGAAAGATACCCTTATCAATAATATTAATGAGAAATACGATATTAGGTTATTCAGCACCGGAGTGATTTGAAAAAGTAAGTAGTTTGAAATTCACCAAGAAATGTTTGCCTCCAGAAACTCACATATTCATGTCAGAGAGTAAAGTGGCATGATCCAAAAACGACCACTAATCTCTTTCAGCTTTCAGTGTTCTGTAGAGGAGCGGCAAAAGATTTGTTAAAAAAGTTTCGCTCCAAGATATGAAAGTCAGGACCCTGCCGAGATTTTTAATTGCTAATTACAAGAACAGGATGGTTGTACTCTGGGCCCCAGATGGTACAGTCACTACCTTCAGAAAGACAATAGGAGAAACTGTTTACGCATTTTATTCCACATCTTCGACAGCTCAATCCACCTCCCCTCATACTATGTTAAGGTCGTGCTTCGCCAACAGTCTTTCTTTCTGGAATCCGGTATGTCACATTGTCAGTAAAAGCATACAGCAGGAAGTCGGTGATAGGGTTAAATGAAATCTCAAGAACCTACTGCCAGATATGGTCAACATTTTGGTCCGATTTTCACTTTTCACGTATCAGGACACAAGTTCCTCAAGTTCCTAGCCAATGTAAAATCAGCAAGCCCGTGTCGTTCCATAAAAAGAGAGAAATACGCTTATGCTGAGCTCAGCAATTATGGCCCAAATTGCATGCTGGTTGTCGTTTACAAGTTCTGCACTTGACCGACTCAAAAAACACTGGAGTAGGGGGAAGAAAAGTCAGAAATTCGAATAAGAAGTGTTCCGGAAAGTTTAGAATACAATTGATCATACAGACACGATAACAAAACCAATGAAGTACCGCGAAAATAGAAGAGAACGAGCCATTTTGTCTCGTTTCCATCCACTTGTGGAAGGCCGTCAATCCAGCTGATATAGAAGCGTTCGTGGAAATTTTGGAAAACCTACACTCCTTGCCCAGTACACAAATATTCTTGACAATCTATACCACAACCAAAATTTAACCATTCTAAATAGCACTGTAATCACCGCCTAAGATGATTTGACAAAGCAATGCCATCTTCAAATACTCTACGGACACTACACAATAACCGACGCTTAAATGTGCTAGGCGGCCACGTGTGATGGCGTCTTACTTCATATCGGTTACAGAATTGGACAACTTACACGCCACTGGTATACAGCACACAATGAACAATACTGGATTTTCAACAACAAATGATAACTTCTCGATAACTAGAGGACTCGAAGGATTGGGAACATGACAAAGGTATACAAAACACGTCGACTTATTCTAGTCATATATACCTTACTATTTACAATTTACAACTTTCCGTCATAAAAGGATAAAGGATAGAATTGCCTGCGTCGATCAATTCCTGACGGATGCGCCATGTATTCGACTTCATTAAGGACCGTTGGAGGTGAATGAGTACATATCTGGCCTTTACAATGACTCGCTGTGGCCTACCGATGTATCGAGCCAGTGTTGCTATCCTCCCAGACAAGTCTGGTACCAATTTGTCGACTCCGGAGGAATGGGAGCCTTGCTGGGCCATGGGCGCGAGGATCGGTTCCATGTGTCTGTCGCAATGGCTCCTCCAACCACTGCACCACACGCCCGTTACTTTCCACCATACAACCTCATTTGTCTCAGCATCTGGACATGTTTAGCAAATTATATTAGGTCACAACGGTGATGAGATACGAACAACATCGGAGTTTTGGGTAGGGTGTGGAACCTGCGATTACCCTCATGTGCTATCCATCACAACTGAGGTATACACAACATGTACATATATATAT
>UYYA01000318.1:0-71141 GCA_900624975.1 Angiostrongylus costaricensis
GAAGGCGAAATCCGCCGAAACGTCAGCTTAATCGTGAACAAAGAATAGTAACACCTCCCGTTTGCTCAACAAAAATACGAAGAAAATCACAACATTGATTCTTTATGCCGAGATTAAGTGAAAGTGGATTTTGAAAAATGTAGCAAGTAACATTTGGTGGGTAACTCGCGGATAGGGCAGTAGTAGTGATTCCTTTCATTCCGTCGATTGTCCAACAAACAGACCCTCGATCGACCATGCACACGGCCCTTTAATTCTTTCACGTCTCCGTGATTGGGAAATAAGAAGTGACAAATAATTGTTATTTATGTGAGTCTCTGTTAGCTCGAGGAAAACGAGCAAGGGTATTAATCATAACGTGTTTACAGAACTGAGCTGAACCTTGCTATAAAATTACGTCTCCTAAGGTCTCTTCAAGTGAACATGAACATATTTTAGAAAATCAATCATTGTTGGACTCTATTGTCAAGCAGTGTTGAGCACCATTTCTATTTCCTCACACAAAACTTTATTTAGAAAAATGAGGACCCTTTAACATCTCATTCGCCGTTTAAAGTTTTATGGAGGCTAGTTCGTTTTTTTCTCGGAAAATGTGAATCGGGTCCGAGTTTTGTTGAGTATGCTGAATGAGTAGTCAACTGTGCTTATAGTACGTTTAAAATGGTTGACATGATAATAGCAGAGCATCAATCACTAGTAACAGAGTAGAACTCTGATTTGCTTTACCATCGGAACAATTGCCATTCAGTTCGTCGCCTTACAAACATAATCTGCAAAGGTCATCAGCTCTGGGCGAGGGTTCGATCGCAGTGTGAGAACTTAGCCTCCTACATAAATGACCATGAATACTGGTTGACCTGATTTTTCTCAAAATTCTGTGAGAATTTTGCTAGTTATTTTCGAGCTTTCAATACAGTATGCTGCAAACGTTTCTTTATTGAACAGGTTTTCCCAGGCAAGTATGATAGCAATTTGCCGACCCAGGATGGATGAAGTGCTTAGTATGCATGGCCATGGTTAAACAGTTTGGAGTAGCACATGTATAGCGCCACATTTCTAGCCCTTGCGACTTCCGCATCCTGACTTTTTATTAGTAAGTATCGATTATTCTTCTGAATTGTTCTTACACGCTGCTTTCACAATCTTGATCATACATCATCTATTTTTGTCGACCAGTTTTATAATAACAATATGGAGTTGGCGTACTTTAAGGTTACAAAACCTAGAAAAGGTACCTGGAGCTCATCAAGCCTGAAATTAATTGGCGCATACATTTCGGACTGTCCTCCAAGATCATCACTTGGCTGTCGACCTAATCATGAAAAAATACATATGAAACAATGTAAAGACTCGTGTATATCATATATGGTCATGATCATCGTCAATGTTTCATTAACGAATTGGGTGCACGTATATACGACTGTCACAGTGACTTCTATGAACGAACCTCGGTAATAATCAAAAATGTAGAAATGGCTAAAGAAGCTTGGAAAGAAAAGGAGAAGAAAACGAGAACAGAAATGAGAACAGAAAAGATCGGGCGGCTTCCATATACCAAAGTGGTCACAATTTTAGACTGAGAAAGAAGGAGAAGTGTTTATCAGTAAGAATTTTTACTAATAGTGAACATTGATTTGTTTTAGAGCGATTTTGTACGGACAATATGAAACCACTATAATTGTAACAGTTTTGTTAAACCTACCTGAAATTTGTGAATATCCACTTTCTTCAGTTTGAGGTGATATGCAGAACTGAAATCTTTTCTTCTGTTCACAAGAGAAAAATGAGAATTGATAGAGGTGGAGATGAAGAGTACACTGGTTGTAAACACTTCACATTCTATGCAATGTATTCTATTTTCAGTTGACTTTACCTGGATTTTCAATGTTGTGTATATTGGTCAGCAAGCATAAAGACAAGTTTTTATGCATATCCAACTTGCGAAAAAATCCTTTATAATCACAAATTCTGATCTTAACTTTCTTCATATGATATCAAGAAGGCTAACAACGATTTGAGGTAATCAATTCCAATGATGAGTGCGTCACTAACAGTTGCATTGCTCTCTCTAGGCGTCAACCACCATAACCTTTCCAGTCCACTACTTACATTGAGTTCACTGTGACCGCATTGTGAAAGACGCTTAGCAAGAAGACCAACATTCGCCAACCGTGCTCACCAAAGTTTACAAGGGATTTGAAATCTCTGTCCAGAAACTCAGCTAAGAGTAAACCATTTTTCCACAACGCAACATTCCATACTCTATTCCAGCAATTCTATCATTTGATTCGTCTCTACGCATCAGTTGTCTACAGAAGGTGTCGAATTTCCATTGCAAATTCAGCTGCTATTTGAAAGTATTGATCTTCGTTATGAGTAGTCTTGATTGCTGGTCATGTAGAATCTCATGGAATATTGGAACAGCTAAACTAGGGCGCAGGCGAGTGTTCACCATCGGAAGTCGCAAGGTTTTGTGAATAAGTAGGGTGCTTCTCCCAGACAGGATTGGTATCACTTTGCCTACGCCCAACTCATAGGATGCTTTGCTCATTGCGAAATGGTTTCGAAGCAGTGACCTTGCGCATAATAATGAAAGGCTGCTCCTACCACCACGCTTTTCCCTCCTTGACACTTTACTTCATACTTGACACTTGAATAGCCCGTCTTCAGTGGTTGTGCGGACCCCACCAAAATCTCCATTTTTCGGAGATTTGCTGGTTAAGCCATTGTGGCTTCCTGGAATCCCGAGGTGAGCCTGGCCAAAGTCTGCCCCAGGCCTTCAGCACCACACGCAGTCGCAGCCCTTGTGGATCAGAGGGAGATCTGCCACCATGCGGGTTTGATACGAGAACGGTGGTGGATCCTGGTATTGCTTTACTCTTAGCTAGGCTTCCTGATGGAAACGCCGGACTCTTCCTCAGCTTGGGAGACCCTGCCGAGTAAATGAATCCCACCGCTGTACATCGCAGTTCCACACCCAGAAACACCTTCCAGCCACAATGAGGCGGTAAGCCGTTGGGAGGTCCTAACATCTAAGCAGTGAACACTTTTTGTTCGCTATTCTACGTTTTGAAGAGGATGGAAAATAAGTGAACTATTCTTAGGAATTGTGTTTCCATGGAAGAAACATGGCTGTACATATAATTAATCTCTCTATGATTAACAAGGGTGCGTGTGGCACAATGATGGGAGGTGCCCTGCAACACACATTGGGTCGATCCCCGCTGCTCCGGCCCACAAAGCCTTCCAACACTCCAGGGTTGGCAAATTGGTACCAGACTTGTCTGGGAGGATAACAGCACTGGTTCGATGTATCGGTAGACCATCGCAAATCAGTGTATAAGCCAGATATGCATTCAATCACCTCCAACGATGATTGCTGATGTCGAATGCATTGCATATCCTTCAAGGATTGATCAACGCCGGAGACTTTATCCTTCATCCTTTTAGGGTTCACAATGCTCCGCCTCTGTCTACGGCAACAGCTTGGCCAAGCAGCTACAATGAATTCCTCCGCATTTCGTAACTCTGTCACAACGAAAAGACAAAAAGGCATGATATATTATACGACGAAAATATTGCTTAAGAAGTCCTCCACTTACAATTAAAAAGAACGTTGCCAAAGACTACAAGCTGTTTGCCAAAGGGCTCCAAAACTGTGACAAATATGTTTCAGCTTGCAACAAGTTAAAACAACGCATACTCTTCTACCACAGAGCTTGTCGAAAGGGTAAGAATCGTTGAAAAAATAGACACCACTGCATAAAAACCGCTGTATTTTTGGCGATAAATTTACTTTGTATATATGGGAACGCAGGGTTCCGTAAGAAAAACATTGGAGATAGAACTTATTGCAAGAGCTTATAACTTTCGCCCCGCTTTGAGCTCTGCTGAACGAAGAAATAGGATTCCTACATTTCGACATGGCGTAGAATTAAAGCACCATTGAAAGCATAGTATTCTAAGTCATTCTGAAGCACAACTAGCGTTTCTAAGCTTTGAAGAGGCTGTCATTTTTATCAGCAGATGGATCATCAGCACGCACGGTCTTTAGTTGACTACTGTCTTGAAGTCACGATTGTATAACCTTCCTGCTACCTTCTTGTCACCACCATAGAACAGGCTCCAGCAACATGAACCATATTTCTTAAGCTGATCACAGTGAATAATGAAGCAAGTAGATTTGAGCAAAACAAGAACAGTGAAGCAAATAGGATGAGTATAAAAAAATGAAGCAGGAAACCAAAGCAAGATTGAGGATGTCGGAAAAATCCCTAGTTTCTGAAAACGAGCCTCACTATTAAAAAGGGTTGTAAAAGGTGTTTATTTGACAATGAAGAACCATATCGTACGTGTTTCTAGAAAGTGCAACAGAAAACGTGACAGACTAATTCCACAGAGTGCAAAGCAGCGCGACCCATTAGAACCTCCCAAATAAGCAACTAAGCAATTGACGGACCCAAATTCTTTCCATTTCAACATTTTTCGAGCACTTTGATTCGCAGCTGAAAAGTGAGTTAACGTCCGACCATACCGGAAAACCTAGGCACCACTCACATAATGCTGAAACTATATGTTTTCAACAGCAATCGGGATGCACAGAATCACGCCGAATATTACATTTAAGGCATCCGAAAGGTATCCCGCCTTCAAGATCTAATGAAATGTGCATCGAAAGATTTACAATATGGAATGAAAGTGCTAGTATCTCCTAGGACAGTACTAACTCTGACATGCTCAGATGTCCCTGGAGACCAGATTAATAAACTGTACCAGCAATCAGGTGCCTCTTCCACATCGGGTATGATACAAGCCACTGTGCAGAAACGCCACGTACTTCTCACGAGGAAAAAAGCGAATAGTATGAGTTGAGTGCTCATACATACATCGCTGTAGTTGAGAAAACTTGGTAAACCTTTTAGTAAATGTAATACGGCCGATATTCCGACTCGTATTGATAACCATTTATCTCTCATCCATCATCGGCACAATATGGATAGTTTTAGCATCATTTAAGCTAGTGTTAAGTAAATTAAATAACATAAAACGACTTTCCTACCGGTTCCACGACACATTCTCTTTCTTCGTTATCTCGACCAGCACAGCTACACTTGTGAATTGGATATTTCGCAAAGACGTGGGTACTTTCGCGTTCGCAGAACCTACGTCTTGTTTCTCTACCTCTCTATAATTTTAGGGATATTCAAGTTGTATCGTACATTTTGATAAGTTTAGGATCTTTGAAAGCACCCGACACCGTAGGCAGCCACACCATTCACTCCACTCTGTCCATTCACATGACTGCTTTTGTTCACATTCACACGATCGTATTTCAACGGAAGGGCCATCACAGCACTGTCGGCCTAAAATAGCTCAAGTCGCTTTATCATTACCATGTTAACTTTGAACAAAAACGCTGAAAAGTTCCTTCCACTGCACCAAAAGTTGTACAGAAGTCCAAACACTTAACCCTAGACAAAAACCATTCAAAAGCACTTGAAGATACCTCTCTCTGGAAATGTGGCACTTCGACTTCCTATTCGGACACTATTCACTGGTATGATTGGTTCCAAAAGATTTCCAACTCCTAAATATTTATTCGCTGATAAGAAGAAACCATGACGTATCGAATATTCCATTCCATATTCAAACAGTTTACCAGCAATTTTCGTAAAAACTTGCGTTCCATCTTTTTTGGATTTCCTTTTTCTTTGGAAAATTCCTTTTAAATCTTTATAGTCTCGCGAATGATGACACCGCTTTCTGAAGAGCTACGACCAAGGCAGAGAGCATCCTGAGGGGGTCCAACGAAGACAGAAAAGCATTGAACCGTTCATAAGTAAGGCGAAGACCGAGCGTATAAGGAACCAATGGTGCGAAGATGAAAAAATCGAAGTGGAGAGGTGTTTGATTACAGGGAACACCTCTTATGTGTGTCTTCAATTTTTGAAAGGTGATTGAACAAAAGAAATAGAACATAATAGGCCAGAACAGAAGCCACTGACCACTTAACAGATCCGAATTTTCGTGCACGCCTTTTGACTCAATGGTCATAGTGCTCAGTAATGCAGCAGGGAGGTGGGCAGAAACTTTAATAAGGTTAAGAATTCTGCGCATAAACCACGGATCGCTTGAGACATGTCTTTTGAAATTTATTAAGCTGTCTCAACGTCTAGGTGGAATGCGGAGCTGATATTTGAAACCTATCACAACTTTGAGATCCAAGGAAATACACGTCAATGGCAAAGGACAGATGGGCCGGTAACATAATATAAAGAACAGATGACGGTGTGAGAAAAGAACAATGGAGAACACTCCAGAAGAACGCAAGTGTCTTTTCGCAAGACCACTCATACAATAAGAAGACGTGTTTGTGGTTTATGTTATCTACCAACATTCGCAACTGGGAAGAGTTTCAAGATCATAGAATAGGCTTCTCAGACGTCACTATGTTCGAAGCAGACCACCAGTGGGGATGATCGAGAGCGAGAGAGAGAGGAAAGGATGGAAAATACGCTGGATCTTAGACCACTAATGGAGAAGTGCCATCTAAGTATCAAGTAAATGATCGTTTATTCGTATGTTCTTATGAACTGATCTTGTTGAGCTGATGCGAGGTTGGTATAACCTGCCGTTGTTGTTGCTCGATGGCCAACGTATCGTTGATTTCGCCTTTCCCAGAACCGTGGTGGTGCGAGTAGGACTCACTCCTCGAAATGGCCGAAACGTTAGCCATCGAGCAACAACAACAACAACAACAATGACAACAGCAGCAACAGCAACAACAACAACAACCACAGCAATAAGAGCAATAACAACAACGACAACAACGACGACAACAACGACTACAACAACAACAACAACAACAACAACAACAACAACAACAACAACAACAACAACGACAACTTGTACCAACCTCGTACCGACTCATCAAGAACACTTCACAAAGACACATAAATAAATGTATAGGCCAAAAGCCTTCAGTTAAGCGAATTCGAAATTCGTAAGAAGCGGTTGGGACTTACTGCCAAGATAGAAGCTCTCTGTCTATTTTCCAAAGCTTCGAAAGCTCTCTGCAAATATTGTTTCTCGAAACCAGTAAAAGGGACGGGCTCATTCCATTAGATTCGAAAAAAACCCGATTTAGGGTAGTGTTAGCTATACCGGACCTCGGACAGCCCTCGTCGTTTGCTCCTCAAAATGAAGCCATGACGAAGACGAGACGAAATCATTTTACATCGGCTAAACGTTTTATTACATCACGTATGTTCTACAGAATTAACCAGGACCCTTTAATGGCTGTCGCTTCAGACTACGGCGACAAGATTTATTACAGGAAAACGTCTGGATAATTTCAAGTCGAGAATGGAATGGAATAAACAAGGTGATAAAGCAGTTATCTGAGTTTGTAATATACTGATGATCAAGATATGCGAGTCCTCAACTCCATAGTCCCTTCGAATCCAGAAGTCCTTCTTTAAATGGTGATTGTAGGATATAGTAGCCAAAGAGAAGGGCTATAACGAAATAAAAATCGCATTTTTAAAAACTGAGTTTCATTCAACATCAGCAAGAGTAACTAGTATCTTATTGGATTGATAAGCTAACGTAGTGTTTTTGCAAAGATCTTTTCTGCCTCGAGGACTACGTCGCGCAATTGTTAGAAGTCGCAGTGATTCAAATGTCCGCAAAAATTGTTTCCTGTTTAAAGTTTTGTTTTCTGCCTTCTATAATTTTCATGGCAGGTTACTAAGCGAAATACAACCACAACGTTTCTGAGATATTTGCAAAACTCTGGACCGCAGGTGCCTATGGTGGGGAACGAACGCGCTACTGTCCTTTCCGAGGAGTAACGCGTTCACCACCACACCATGCGGGTCCTTCGTTTCGTCTGTGTCTCAGCTATTTCAACTACAGCCATAGCTTAACTGGGTTCTATGCCGATTTGCGCTTCTCAGATCAACCCCGTTGACGGGTGATTGTCGTGGCAAAAAGATCGATAGAAATAGCTGAGAGACAGGCGAAACGAAGGAGCCGCATGGTGTGGTGGTGAACGCGTTACTCCCCGGAAAGGACAATAGCGCGTTCGTTCCCCACCAGAGACACCTGCGGTCCAGAGTTTTGCAAATATCTCAGCAACGTTGTGATTGTTTCATGTGATATGGATTTTGGTGTTGCATCGCTTCGACTCCAGTGCAGTGGAGCATAGCACAAGTCAGAAAAAGAAACAGGAACCACTGCAGAAACAATTGCTGCGAACACCAGACTCAAATCATTCAAGAGCTAAAGAAAGCAAGTGTGCCTAAACGCTATCCATAAAAAACGTTAGAGCAAGTCAAAGATTTTGTATAAGCGATGTCACTACTGACAGGAAGTACCACATGGAAGCGGACCACCCACTCAATTCAGCATATTCCTTTCTTCGCAGAAAAAAAAGAAAAGTCGAAATTCGAAAATCAAAGTCGCAGCAGCAATGTAAATTGGAGTAAATAAAATCAAGTCCTTGGCTGGGTTTGGGAAGATGCCTTTATCAACAACATTGGTGAGGAATTAGCGCGGTTTATTCCATAGCTTTACGAGAGCACCGAAAAAGTCGAGGGTTTGCAAGCCATGAAGGGATGTTTGTCTATTCGATATAGCATGACAATGGATAATTTGTCGCCCCAGCGATTCTTCCCTCAATAATCTCGCTTAAGATTTGGTCAATGAAAACCTGCTCAGAACCCGCTCCGAAAAATATTGGGAATGAACGGGTAAAATTCAAGACTCCTACACAACGACACCCACGCAGAATCTTTTTTTTCATGAAAAGGAAATGCACTTACGGAATCGTACGATCTCTCAATCTTGTTGTTTGAAGTTTACATGCTATAAGTATAGTCACGCTTAACAAGAGTGATAGATGACAAATGCATAAGAAAAAGATTTCAAAATACCAGAGCTCACTGAAGTAAAAGTAGACGAAATAGCTCCGATCGACCGATTTTTATCGACTATTTGGTCTTCGGCAAAATTTAGACACAAGCGGTGATTAAAACTCTAACTGACAAAGTATAACAATCCGTATAATCCCTCTCTACGTAAGCTCGCTTATGAGATGTTATAAATTCCCAGCAAATTCTCATCATTCTACAACGACTCCATCGTCAACGTAGAGGGTGATCAAGAAGAGCAATACCGTCTTGTCAAAATTATTTAGCACCATTTTCGAAAACATGGTGCGAAGGAGAATAATGTGACAATAGTGTCAGTGTCAATGCCATAAAAAAGCTCTTGACGTTGATTTAACCCTGAGGGATGCACTATGCATTCGACTTCATTAAACATCTTTGTAGGCGATTGAATGCATTAAATGGTCTTCACAATGACTCGAGGCCGTCTGCCAATGTATCCAGTCAGTGCTGCTATCATTCCAGACAAGTGTGATAACAATATGCTGATTTCGGAGGGATGGAAAGCTTGGTGAGTTTGCGGCGCGTGGATAGATCCCATGTGTATTGTAGGGCGCCTCCAACTACTGCGCTACGTGCGTTCCTATCAATGGCTCAATGGCTTACAGTTACACAATCTTTGCATTACTTTCTGATTACACGAAGTATTAGCCAGTGAAGCCACAGCGTCTTATTCGACAGATCAAGTTTATAGCACCATGACGAGTCATCTCTTTCTTAACGCTGTCTTAAATGAGACGTTAACAGCGTACGTTTCAGCGTTTCTTCAATAATTTCCACTGTGGTGATGATGCTGCCAAACATCACCATATATCAACACATGCTGTCATTTTCACAGCGTTATTTTCTTATACCATCAACCATTAACTCTATTAAACGAATCTTGGCCGATTTCAACATCGTTTATATAGAAATAGATATTTGATTAAGAAAGAAAGAAAGGTTCAAGGGCCATTTCGAAAGAAGGTTCATAAGAAACTAATTTGTTCACATTCATCCATTCACTCTCAAATCCCACTTCTATTTTTTTTGACCAAAGAGGCAAAGAATATCAACGATTTACCCACTGCTCTTTGAGCGTCTATAACGTGAATGTTACCTGGATTTCGCATGGCGCCACTTCCAATCACCATTTGTGTGCCTCTGGAGTCCACCTAAATTCACTTTTAAACGAGATATTTTAGATAAATTTTATGAATGCAATAATAGCCACCTGCGATGAAGAGAACGGAAAAATGGAATTCGATTCAGCGACTTGACATACTCGACTTCGTCTGGATACTGTTTGCGAGCCACATCCAGTACATGATGACCACTCACTCCACGAATTCCATGAGCAACATGGACCTTTATGAAAAGCCATATATTGATAAATACATGAATATTTCTCATCCTCAAGACGCTGTGAACCACAATATAGCTTCCTACGCCCAAAATTTAAACTGCTATTCAGATCCGTTGCAGTGGTGAAAACATTTGGAACTTTTTGGAGGACTATAGAATAGATGACCAAAGTTAGTTCAGAAGGAAGAGAGATCAAGAAACAAGTAAATAAAAATTGGATATCACTAGCAAGGAGTTGATCAGCGTATACTCTCTACCGGCATCACACGATTTCCTTTCCACATCTGAACCAGTGCATGTGCCGCTATTATCCATAGCCGTTCGTACAGGAGCTCGTCTTGCAACATCCTGAAAAATTCTATGAAGAGGATCACAGTAGGGAAATTCAAAATTCATGTTCGTTTTTAATATTCTTAGTAGTTTTTTAGTATTTTTGAAAGTAGAGGAAGGGGTTACACAATGGATACAGTCCAACAAGTAACAAGGTGCTGCTCCGACTCCTTCAATGGTCTCCTGCAATACAAATGGCAACACCCTAGCTCGGCCATGTCCAAGAGTACAAGAGGAATCGACCCGACCAGCATTCTACAACATCCATGAGGAGCGAAATGCTCAAACAGAAGCTGAAACAACGTGCGAAATATCTGAACACCTTTTGGAGGAAGAATGCGAGGAAAAAGTCTCGAATGCAATAAGTACTGGGATCCGCACAGTGGGTGTGATAACGGGTCATGTAAAACGATATAAAAAAAATTTCTAACAAGAAGCCTAAGCTTTATATAATTTCTAAATCTATTTTATTAAAGGAATATTGAAATTTGAGAACAATGAAATTGAGAAAGCTCTACCTCGATTGTGTAACTACGATTGGCCGGATTTAAAACGTCAGACCGCGAACGAGCAATGAGAACTGACTTTGCTTTTTCTGGAAAGGTTTAGGAAAACGTAATAAATGACTAATTCAAGTGGTTTTGGTAGTAAATCTTTGTTAAAACAATTTCTATGGTGCGAGAATTTTTAAAACGAATGAAATCCGTAAAATTAGGTGCTCCTGCTTACCGGAATCCATCTCGAAAAAAGCCTCATCGAACTCATCCAGATTTGGTAAATTCAAAAGATCATCGGTAACACACCTACAAACCTGTTTGTATTATGCAAACGATAGCAATGCAGACTAGTAGAAGCACTTGATTTAATGAATTTGATCGTCATCAGTACCTAGAGGAGAAGCACTTAAAGAAACAATAAGCACCGCCGCTAAAGTTTGCTAGGGTGCAAGAATCAGAAAACAGCACGAAAAAATTATCCAGCAGTCGAAACTTCAAGTTCTTGGTTAACAACGTCCTCACAGAAGAAAGTAGAACAGGTACGACAACGCATAACCCTTTTTATAAAGTGAATCTTACCGTCTTCGACGCTCGCAGACGCCAATACCACATGTGACGGAGCAGCCACTCCAATCCATCCACTGGTCCCAATATGGACAACTTATCAGCTGACAGAAACGTATCTCTCGACTTGACCCTGGACAATCTCTCCCGCTTTCACATGTTCGCATCCTAGTATTGCATAAATATAAATCCTCTCATAAAAACAGTAAGGGCCTGAAGTTGTAGACAGAAGTTATTGTGAGCAATTTTGAGGAAACAACATGCCTAGCTTGATTTCCTTGACCACATGTAGTCGAGCATTCTGACCATTCTGTCCAATCTGACCAAATAGGACAGAAGCGTGTAGGACAGTAAGACTGATCCTGAGCAGGGCCTTCACATCCCGTATGAGGAGCTCCACCATACATGCAAATCCTTGAACATTTATTTTATTAATGATAACTATCTCAGCGATAGCTTAATTTAAACAGTGAAGAGAGGCCTTCCAATATGCTTGAAACTCTGGTGAGACCTGCTTCAGAGCAATCAGGCCTCCGATTCTTCCGAAATCAGGAAATTCGCGTCAGATTTATTAGCGAAACTCTCCAATGCAGAAAGGTTGATAACTGCCTATGGGAAAAACCTGAGAACACCTTTGCACCTTTTTTCAACAGCATCCAGGAATAAGACTAAAAAACACCTCAACCCACACGCTAATACGAACACTTTAGCGTTTCATGGATTTAAAGCTACGAATCGAATGAAGTAGCTTCTGAGATCCACACAATATGTGTTCGACACAAATAAATAAATGAGTAATCAAACAAATAAATAAATAAATAAATAAATAAAAAGCAAATAAGCTAAACAGATAGACAAATGGGCAAATAAATAATTTAGTAAATAAATAGTTAGACAAACAAAGAAATAAATAGTTTGGTTTAGTGACACAATAGCAACCTGCTCCTTATTCGATACGTGTCCTCATCGCATTTGTTTGCACAGACAGTCCATGACGTCCATTCCGTCCATTTCGGACAATCCTGAACGACGTGTGAATGCATAATTTGAATAACGTCATAACAGCAATACATAAAGGAAAACATTTTTCGAAAAAAATAAGGCAGGAAGAAAACAGTGATGAATTCCGGCAGTCTCTTTCACTTGGCATTGATGATTACAAATGTAGTAAAATATCTATCTTCATATGCAGTATATATCTGTATATATGTGTGCAAATACACATATATACATATATATATCTATATATATATATATATGTACGCTTATGCATGTATGTATATATATACGTAGAAATATAAAAATGTGGAAATCAATCCAGACCTGTTGATTGCACAAAAGTCGCTCATCAGATGCTCCTTCGCATTTCCCATTCTCACATTTTCTTGTGCGTGACTTAAATAAGTATCACATTAATAAGAAAGTATTATTTAAAAAAATCTCTGGTGGTATAGTGCCTCATACTGTCCGGAGGATAATCCTCGTTGTCGAAGTACGATATACAGAAGGTCTTTTGAATGTCATTTCTTTCCAGAAGCATCGCTAAGGCCACAAAAAGCTAGATTATATACGTATGGCTACGTTCTTGCCAAGCACAGCAGAAAAAAACCATTATTTTAAAAATATGATGGCTTCCAATTTTCCTGGTTTAAAGAATGGCGTTTAACAATTTACGAATAAGTTCTGGTAAGTGACGGGAAGAATACGGCACATATACGGGCCGAACTCGGCTTCTGGAACGACTCCCGATGTGAAATTAGGATCCATGACTCACTTCCTGTCGCATTGGAATCATACGAGAAAACTTTTTTAGACTGGACAATGAAACCAAAAAGCATATGTTGTCAAGAATCCTTAAGCAGAAACGTTCGTTTCCGTACCATACTCTGCACGGCATCCCGTAATTCTATTAGCCAAAGACGTTCGAGTTTCTTCCCAAACTTGAGACTTACGCAACAGTGCGACTTTTTTCCAAGCTCATAAATCCGAATAATCGTTAGATATTCGCCACAGTAATTGCACAAAAGCCTTCTTCAGCATATTAAGATAACTTTTAAAAATCTTTTTGATCTGAAGTCCAACATGGCTTTTCTTAGTGGTTGATTTTCTGATTTTTCTGCGCAAAATAACAAATGTGATACAAAAATCTCGCAGTTGGAATTCGTCATGTCACTTAAAAAATAAAATACAATTTGTAAAATTGCTACATATTCGAAACTGTGTATTAAACTATAGGCAGTGAATTAGCTCAAGCTACATCAAATGATTAGCAAGAAGTACAGATTTAAGTGACGCTCATTTTTATTAAACGTGCCTCAATGCATGTTCACTTAAAGATGGGCGTGGCGAACTTCCTTCGAAACTTCCAAGATATTATCAGCATTCACTAAAATATAAGCTCGTAGTGAGTGACCAGAATGGTGCCCCACCAAAAAGCAGTTTTCCATAGCTTTCCCGGTAAATCGCGCCTTACAGGGCTAACTGTCGGAGTCAAAGAAATAAGATCGCCTATTTGCACGTTTTTTCACCAAAAATGCCAAATACTGCTTTATGGGCCAGATATATTCACCCGCATGTTTTTTCAAATGCAAGAAAATATTCTCCACACTTTTTCTAGAGGAATCTGGGCACTATGATCGATACCAGGAGGGAAATTGGTGTAAAGAAACACCCAAAACTCTTCTTTGCCGATAGTTCAGGTATTATCAGTGAATCAACATTCTCCTAAATTAACTATTCTAGATACGTATTACTGATTATATAGAGGGCTTCTTCATTCTCAGTGCCAATCCTGTTTTGCATCTGAGCATTTTTCAATAGTTTAGCAAATTGTTTTCCTGACCCACATCCAATGATTCACCAACTCATTGCTCCCAGATGTCCATTTGCGAGGTATGAAGCTGTTCAGAAATAAATGACCGTTTTGAAATATTGTTTGTTTTAATGTATTTTTTACCAATAAAATATTCCTTGAGCCTTACAATGCTGTTATTACAAAGGTAATTTTATGCTTTTTCTAAACATGTTTTTATTTTTGTCAAAAGTGAAATTTCTCACCAATTTCGGGCATTACAATTTTAGATGTCAAGAACGAATTTTCGTCAGATTTTTTAAAATGAAAAAACAGCACCTCGTGTTTGCTAAACAAGGTTGTAAAGAATTTCTCTTTTCTGAGTTCCAACTTGGTTGTAGTGCAGTAGTGGCGGCTCGAAACATTAATGAAGTTTGTGGTGAAAGTAGTGTTGCTGAATCAAAAGTGCGGACATGGTTCCAAAAACTCCAATCTGGTGATTACAACTTCGAAGTTAAGGAAAGCGGTGGGCGTTCCAATGAACTTAACGACGACGAACTGAAGGCACTAGTAAAAGCAAACGCGCATACAACTGTTCGAGAGCTTGCAGAATAACTTAGCGTTAGCGCAGGAACAATTTTCACTCACTTCCACAAAAAAAACTCGACAAGTGGGTGGCGCACGAATTATGAGGTAGTCAAGAAAGAAATCTCCGTTTTGAAGTGTTGTCTGTTGTTATTCTGCGCAACTACGACCGGCATTAGTCAGCAGAAAAGAACCAATCCCTCTCCACTTCAACGCACGACCTAACGTTGCGGAACCAGGGCTGCAGAAGTTGAACGAGTTGGACTACGAAACTTTACCTCTTCCGCCATATTCGCCAGACCTCTCTCCTGCCGACCCTCAATTCTTCAGGCATCTTGACAACATCCTGTGCAAGAAATGCTTCACCAACTACGATGACGCAAAAAATGCCTTTAACGAATTCACCGCTTCCATAACTCCAGCATTTTATGCAACTGATATAAATAAATTTGCTTCTGGTTGGAAAATTTTTAAACATTTGACAAAAATTTGCGTAAATTCAAATGCTTCTCATTCTGTTCAATAAAGTTTTGCTTGAAGCAAGTTATCATATTTTAAAAAATGCTGTTAAAACGCTCATTAATTTCCGAACAACTTAATACAATTGCAAGCGCGTTCAATTAAGCTGAGGAGCCTAAATTTCTATCCGAAACCCCAGGTAAAAGCAGTCAGATGTAACAGGGGAGGCCTGTGAACTACTAACAACTAAATTCTCGCCAAAATCAATAAAGAAGGATTTGAAATTCTTCGTATACCACAAAAGAAAATGACCGTAATTGTTAACTCTGGCGAATGATGGGAACGAAGGGACAGCCTACTGGTGATTGACTGAGTTACCTGCTTGATGATAAACAGTGTGAATAGGGCAGATGGTTTTTTAAACTGTTACATAATGTGGGCAATTAAACTTTCGCCGCCGTGAGTAGCCTCAAGCAAAAAAAAATGTGTTGAAGCCGGGTGATGAAAAGGAAAGAAAAACGAACTTATTTGGGTAACAAGAACCATTTCTAGAGACTTTATTAACAGTCCCTGAAAATTCAAAATCTTCAAAACAGCTATAGAAGTAAGTGTAGAAGTGAAAAAATTTATTCATGTTTATCACGACTCCGAAATATCTCCTTTTTCCTGGCTCCATCATTAGGGCAGAAAACAAAAACACCTGAGTTTGAAACACTAGTAATCACCATCTCTCCTGTGTTGCAACTCTTTGAACACGTTGTCCATGTCGTCCATTCAGTCCATTGAGGACAACTTCCTTGAAAACACACCTTACTTTCTGCAGGAGGTCCAGGACATGCGTTACCTTTCTAAAAATAGCAACTAGGTGTTCTTGTAGTGCAGATTAATGGAAATGCTCACTCATAATATTGGTCGCGGTGGTGAAAAACGCCGTATTTTGCTCCTATGTAGCAAATTAGCAATGGATCTTTCCTATTGTGGGTATAGAATAATTCGTGAAAAAAAAGTTGCAGCGAATCAGTGACTTCTTTCACCCACCAGCCCCTCTACTCCTTAGGGAAAATTTTAAAAAGGGTTAATTTAATGATGGTGCTTTTACAAAATTTTTGTATGTCATTTGTAAATGCGTTACGGTAGAACGTATTGAACTGGCAAAGGAGGATGCTGACATTTTACATATCTCTTAGTTATCAAACTCTAATTACAGACCCGTGACAGAGGAATAGAGGGCAGCCCGAATGGTCCGAGGAAAGGTTTTGAAGTAACATCTTTCTGCGTGAATAGCTTCTCATTGAGCTGTGCAATAAACCCCGCATCTAACTGGTAAGTTGTAAGCAAAAGTATCTGTAAACACTAAGTATGCCATATTTGACGAAAACTTCGTAAGGTTTAGAGGAAGAAACTTCTTAATACCTGACATATTCTACTCCTTCTATCGTGGCCTTGCCCACAGGTCACACTACATCCCTCCCAAGGTCCCCAATTCGTCCAAGATGGACACGGAAATGATGAACATGTCTCCACTGTCTGAAATTATGACTCAACAATGGATACCATGAATTTAATAGTTTCAGCCCCACTCCTCTTGTTTTCTCACTTATTCCATAGCACAAACAGATTTCGTTATTTCACTGGTTTGCCAAACTCTACAAACACAATAGAATTGCTTGGAAAGCAGCAAACAAACAAATGACCATTTTTTAATTTCTATAAAAACGTTCTGAAGCATATGGATTATCCTCCGTGTCCTCCAGAATAGACGCCAGCAAATGACTATACTCACAGGAAGCTTCTAATTCTAAGGCTTGACACAATATCGTAAAAGCGTAGGCTAACCTCGATTGTAGCATATCGGAAATTATTTTGAATTATAAAAAAGGATTAAGGATAAAGCTGTTGGCGTTGATCAATCTCTGAGTGACATATCATGCATTCTGATTCATTAAGCATCGTTTGGAGGTGACTGAATGCATATCTGGCCTTTACAAGGACTCCCTCTCGCCTCCCGATGTATCGAGTCAGTGTTGCTATCTTCCTAGACAAGTATGACACCAAGGAGGGGGGATCGTTCCCATGTGCATTGCATGGCGCGCCTAACCACTGGGCTACACGCGCCCCTATTCTAAAATATACGATTTTTGAGTGACCGTGAGAAACTTATACTATAAAATTTTCTAAAGTAAGGCAAGTGTGGCACAGTGGTCGGAGGCGCCCTGCAACACACACGTGGAATCGATTCCCGCGCATATGGCCCACCAAACCTTCCATCCTTCCGGGATCGACAAATTGGTACCAGACTTGCCTGGGAGGGCAGCAGCACTGGCTCGATACATCGGTAGGCCTCCGCGAGTCACTGTAAAGGCCAGATATGCATTCAATCACCTCCAACGGTACTTAAGGAAGTTGAATGCATGACGCATCCCTCAGGGATTGATCAACGCCGAGAGCTCTATCCTTTATCTTTTATTTCTGAAAGTTACATTTTCAATAACGACGCTGTAATTCCACGTTTCATGCATAATAGCTCCAAGTTTTCAAAAGAAAAAATCATTGAAACATAATACGTCACAAACTATGTCACTGTCATAACTTAATGGGTTTTTTTAAAACAAAGTTGCTAACAAAAATGGGTCCAAGCACTTCTTCGATTTAATTCGTTATTTTGCTAACGTCACCTTATGGATGATCTTGTTCGAGTATGCGTCCATATGAGGCTTGTTAATTCGTTCTCTTCTCTCTCTATAAAACTTTTGCTCACTGGTCTAGAGTGGGTCTTCCTGGAACTCTGAGATGGCCAAGCTTGAGTTCTAAAACAAGCAGTCGGTCGCTTCCTTTTTGACAGCGTTATGCTTGCTCCTTGGCGACTAGGAGGCTTTTGTGACAGTAGCGATTATTGCGTCCACTACTATTCGTAAGAATGCTCGACCGCCCCAGTGCAATGTAACGTGCAAAATAAGTAATAATGATTTCTGAGTCTTAACTAATTAGTGAACTATATAGATGGGAACACCATACTGCCATCAAGATTACACATGTAAATTTCTCAACTAATCTTTAATGTGTGCTATTAGCAAACGCATATTTTCGTGGTAAGGAGTATGATGGATGCTACTGCCGAACCGCGAAGTGACGAACGTTCGCGGAAAACATCAGCTGTGGCTAAGAATAAATCACTCGGTCGACCTAGCTAGCAAAGTGCTGTAAGAGACCCATTCTTAATTTAGGCTGACTGACTAAGAGGCATTCGAGTTCTCAACATCAGATACAGTGCTAGAAGAAAACGAAACTGTTTTTATGGTCAGTTATGATAACATCAACTAAATTTCCTACACAATCGTTGTTGTTCTGTAGAGCGTCGTACCACTCGATGTACCAAGAAAATCGAACTATTTTCTGTCTTCCATGTTCTGACGACTGTCCACCGTGTATAGTACTTTTACTTCAAAAGCACTTCTTGGAGTCACAAAATGCATGCTCACCTACTGACGGTGAACTTAAAAATCCGTCATTTCTTTAAAAGTTTCCAAGTATCATTTAGCTGCACGGCGCGGAGATAATACAGTGGTTAGTGATGGCGCCGATCAGGAAGCAAAGACGCCAGTTCGATCCTCTCCCCAATGCTCTCCTCCAATTAACGTGAGAACGCTTAGTCGGACTACCTCCTATCCTAGATTGCAAGAACAATTGATTCGACCAACATGACGAAAAATGTCCGAAAACTCTTGTGAACGATGAATGCTAGGAAGGTGCATTTAATGAAGGAAGTGCTGGGTTCGGCACAGTAGTTGTGATGACAAGTCATGTAAAGAGTGGAAAAAAATGAAAATTAGCCAAACAGATAGAACAAAAATAAATCACCATGCTAACGCCAGGACAGTCACGTCCACCTATGCACTCTCTAGTTCTCCTTCGTTCACCTTCTCCACAAGTGACCGAACACATGCTCCAAGCCGTCCATCTTGTCCATTCCTGACATACAGCAACAAGAACGCACGGCTTTACTGATGAACCAGGACAACCAACTCCTGGAATAATGCTGTGGATCAGCGCCTTCATTTAAACGTGCGCAAATTCTTAAATAGCTCATGGATTTTCTGCCATATGAGACTCATCAGGTTCCAACCTAAGCAGTATCTCTTTGTTACACCAGGGCCGCAGGTTTGTGAACACGTGCTCCATTCACTCCATGCTGAGTGAGTAACTTGCGAATAAGACGGGGGACAAGCAATGGGGTACTGAAAATTGCTTCACATAAGTAAACTCTATCTGCCTAGATCCGGAATTTAAATTACGAAACTGACTGAAAGTTCTTACACACGGTGGTCTAGGGCCGCACGGATCACCTCGACGCGCCGGACAAGGTGATGAGTTATAAGAAGTCAACATGTGCACACATGATGTACCTGCTAAATATTGAATATTTTGCAGGACTTACACTGTATTGATGTTTCAAACCGTTTTAAAACCATACGAGTGATTTTTTTCTTCTAATTTAATTATCAATTTGAAAACGTATACGCATAGTAAAAGCGATTGAAAGCATATTTGGCCTATAAAATGACTTTCGGGGAGCTGCCGTTGTATTAACTTAGTGCTTATATTCATTCAAGCAAATCGGGTACCGATTCACCGACCCTCGAAATATGGAGGACCCAGTTTGCACAAAATGTGGCATCAAACCAACAACTTCGCCTATATTTCAGGTCCCTCTAATTCCTGTCCCACATGGACCTCGGTCCCTGGAAAAGGAAAAATTCAGTGGGTTCTAAATTCACCTTGTGTCCCTCAGAGTGCGAAGCATTGCTGCATTTCTAGAGATGTACAATTGGTGGCGCTATTGATACTGTCTCCTTGCTTTTCATTGTTCGAAGGGCTCATTACGTCTTCTATATTTCAGATAGGAAGCAGGGTAGCAAAAGACTACAATCAGAAATGAGAGACGTACACACGTACACTGAATTCGTCCATTCATCATCACTTCGCGAGATAAAATATTAAGCGGACCAACTGTTCGTTTTACAGTTTCATTACTATTTCAAATTAAGTTATCTTACGGTTAATCAAATATCGATTGTCGTTGATGGCCGAGTAAAAAGCTTCACTTACGGATACAATTGTTGTATGCGTGCTTCGCGGTTTTACCCATATATCGAACTTCCACTGGAACAATCGCTTGAACTGCTTAAAATACGTTCATATAAAAGAAATGACTTCAGAGGTAAAACTCGAAATATTTACGCAGAAATATTTTGGAGAAAATGGATATCGATGCGAAATTGTGAATACGAACGGGTATCACTTATGGCAAAGACATCGGTCGTTTAATCATGAGATTGCTGAAAAGCATCGAAAAAAAGATCCCAAAATTGTATATCAGCACCAGGTTGAGAGAAATTAGAAATACGAGTACGACGATATATTGATCTCATTCTAGGAGGATTTTCAATCGAGTTATCGGCATAATACTTCGCTAGTCCTCAGCTGGCAGATGAGAGTTTAAACGGGGATGAAAAGCGAGCCTTGTGCTTACCCTGAGATCTAGGGTGAATTGAAAAGATATAACACTCTTATCTTTCCAGCATCAGATTAACCTCTACCTTCCGCATACACGCTCCTAATTCATACCTGACGACGTGCAAGTAGATTATCTCCTGAAGTTGCATTTGGTCAAAAAATTTTTATCATCAGTGTCTTAAAAAATAAACCGTTTGCCTGATCCTACTAAGCTCGAAAAGCTAACCGTGTCGATAATATATCCTCATAGAAAAGCTTCCATGCTACCATCAGGCGAAACGCATTAAATGAGGTAACGTTTACGAAATGTGTGATGCTAGTTGTTTCGACTCATTGAAAAGAATTAAACAGTTTAGACACTACAAGGAATGAATTCAGGTTATTATATTCCCAGCTCTGCCCATGGTAAATGGGACTGTAGACGGATAGTACCGAACAATGATCTGTGCGCAAACGCACGCTGTTTGTGATCCTGGATTTTCCAGCGCATTTGATCATAACAGCCATGAAGATCAAGCACGACGTCATTTGGCTGAACGACACCAGAAAATTTAGTCAAAAAAAATCACAGCCGATATTGCACAGGTGTTCCTTTGACCACACAACAATAAAGGAGTTATTTGGTTAGTAAAGTCGGCATTCTCGTCAAAACATAAAAAGATATAAACAAAGTTCAGCTTGGACAATCTTCAACACCTACACGATCAATCAGGCCTGTACTCTCACCGAAGTACTTTGTTTTGCAAATCCCATTGTTATTCTGATTTTCTACACGAAATGAACTTGTTTGCTTCACAGAAGACTTTTGTTAAGGAAAGAGAAAGAAAGGTGTAATTCCCAAGAAGCAAGGTCGCAATAACCGTTATCGATTCTGATGTCTTTAGCTCATTTAACGGGAGTTGGAAGATTCTGTTAACAAGTTAAAGGAGAAATGCGAAGAGGTCATCGAGCACTTTTGTCCGAGCCACCCAGACGTGTCTGTCCAAGTGAAAACAAATGAATTGACATAACACCATGAATAAACGCGTTGAAAAAGGCAAAGTAAATCTGAGGTTATGAAGCCTTGCAGAAAAATGACGGAAAATCTTGTTGCGAGAATTGCTGTATTAACGGTAGCGGGGTTGTGGCGGCTAGGAAAACTGCCATAATATCTGGAGTTTTGCTTGTTACGAAAGATGATTGCGTTCTGATGTCTAAACGGAGTATGCACTGCTTCGAGAAAATCAGTGGGAACGTTGACCACTCCTCCTAAGCTCTAATTTGCTCGATAGTCACAACTATCACAACCATCCCTTCTAAGGATGGATATGCACATGTTTTTTCAACGCTTCACCTTTTTGGTCTTTGAGGTGAGCAAAAAACCAGCAGGATTACGATGCGGCACAAAAAAATTCCTCGCGCTGCCTGCCGGAACTTAAAGTTCCTTATAATTAAACCACTAGCAAGATCTTACTAGTGTAGAAAAAACAGGATCCAGCTGACGTCGGAAACTATCCTTTTATCTCTCTGATACCTCTGTCATCTATCAGTTTTCCACCCTAGTTATCTTCAAGAAAAGTTCAACGTTAAATATGGCAGTTTATACCCACATTAAACAACCAGGTTAATTACTTGCCTAAATATCACCTCAATGCAAATGCAGATGAGAGTCGAGAATACGAGAATAAGTCGGGACAACAGCTCTCCCTTCCGTGGTCTGATATGTTCTCTCATCGGTGAAGAATGGAGCAACATTTGTTCTCGGAAATACCGAGTTTAAATGTTTGACAAACCATCAGCTCATTGAATGAGAGCGTTCATACGAGATACAATCGAGCCACGGATTCTATACAATCGGTCAAATGAACCTTTGTAAACATAATGGTACTTTGTTTTTATTGATTCGTCATCGATCGAAATTCATACATTTAAATAAAGAATGACGAGGAAAATTTGGTTACCGAGTACAAAAAAGGCTTAAGCGGTATCAATAACTATCGATTCAGTTACCTTCTGTCCATAAGCCACAAACTTTTACTCATGTAATCCTCAGCAGAATTGAGTATTTTGCGAGAAATGACTGTAAAATCAAGCATGTTCTTGAAAAGAATTTAGCAGTAATCAAATTGACATAGTAATGAAATTCGATGAAGTACGATGGAAATCATAAACGCTACTTTGTCTCAAGTTCACTGACGTTTAGAATGCTTTCGATTCAGTCGAGAAGTTCAGTCGAGAAGAAGGCCGTCAAGAAAACCATGGCAGTCAAAGTACCCCTAATCAATAGAAGATTTTTTTCACGACACGAACTGTAAAGTTGGGCCGAATTGAATTTTGCGTAGCAAGTTCGCTATCACAATATCTTCTTTGAATTTAGTCATCATTCCTTATGTGAACGCAGTACTTCGACAAGCGCATGGCCCCATTCATCTGGACTCTTCAATAATACGTTTGAGAATATGTTGTGATAATTACTATGACCAAAAATTTTAAATTCGACATTCGTCAGAAATATCAATGCTGCTTACCAGATGACACATCAAGGGTTGAACAACCAGACGAAGATGACGTTTCCAAGTTATTTATTTCCAATTCGCGCTCAGCAGAACGATTATCTAAGAATGCTTCATATTGGCGGTCTTTGGTTGCGAGGACTGTGGAGATCGTAGGAATGTCGAAGAAATAATGAGAACGACGAAGAACACTTAATCTCTTTTAAGTACCCTGTTGACCATCCTTCTTGTCTTAACACACACGTTAAAAATCTGAAAGCTATTAAAGCATGATAACACTGCAGTCAGCGTTGCTGAACGTAGTAATGACGACATCGTGTAAGCTAGTGAGCGAATCCGAAATTCCGAGTTGTTATCGGGAACGTTGCCTCATGTGCGAAAATCACGTACGCCTCGAAATATTGAAAAGATGAATAACAACTACTAGGCAAAAAAGGGGTCAGCAAGCTGGTTCTAGGACCTATCAGGTATATAACTGGGAAGCTGCATATACATAGACAGTCTTCTTTATTATGATTCAGAGCAGAAATTGCTAAAATCTTTCTTTTGACTTGAAAACAGAGGAGTCGTGGTACACAGGATGGACGAATGGAATCACTACTCAAACAACTGTGTGGTAAGCGAGATAATTATTTTGGCACGAATGATTTCCAACCATCTAAAACATCTATCGAACAATTCGTGCATTTCTTAAAGCTTACATTTAGCTTAAATAAAACTTGTACCGCATCATACTGGCTCTTATATTTAAGCAGTGCTAAACGCTCACACGAAAAGTCGTTTGTATGACTGAAAGAAATAGTGTTGAGAAAAAAGGGAGAAGAGCAAGCTCCAACGAACTATTGATAGATAACTGGTATGATATTAAAACAAAAAAGAAACGACTGAAACCCAGAAATTGCATTAGAGTGTTTCATACTTCATTTTCTTACTGGAAAAGAAACGTACGATCAAATGGAGACTTGGGCCTATGAATCTCATTCAACTCCGGCCGCCTTTGGACACTTTCTTCTCGGTAAAGAGGCGTCATTTTCTAGAATCAATTTCAAATTCTCCACAGCTTTCTGCTTAAATATTCGCTTTGTTTCTATTTCATGAAGAGCTAAAGTCTTAATAAGAAAAGAGCAGCGAGGTAGAAGTAATCAATACTAGAGAAAAACATACGGTTGCGTGATTCGCTCGCTTTTAGTTTCCGAGTAGGAAAGGCAATGTCATGGAAGCTCCCAATAACTAGTGAAAATTCTGCCTAACACCAATAATATTTAATTAAGGCTCAAGATTTAGTTAAATTTACTTACTGCATATCGATCTGCAATTAAGCGGACTGATGTTTCATCATCAAATCGATCCCTGTCTGGAAAAGAAGCATCTGATCGCACATCTTGCTCTGGCACTGTAACACAGACAAATCCGTACAACAATATACTGTATCAGGGTAGCGCGCCAAGTTCAAGTATATTTTTCAAACACGCTGCTCCAACAACTAGTTTTTTATTGGGCTTTGTACAAGTTTATTCCTGAGTTTAAACTTTTGACAACGCTTTATTAGCATGATTGACATACCGTAAAATACTACTGAGCTAAAGTTGTCACCTTTTTTTATTAATAATGTTTCTAACTTTGGGAACCCTTATGCTAGCTAAAACATGCATTAGTCTTTGCCATTTAGGATCAATTGGCCTGAGAAACACAAGAGGTATCACTACCCATGAACTGCTTGTTGTGTTTCATCATGATGGGTGGACATTTTACTCATCGGTAAATTATTGGGCAATCTCGGAGTGTTTGTAGATATGCGGACCCACCTTTTCCCATGTACGTTGCTGTCACTTAACTCGTGACTTCGTAAGTCTCGATGAATAAAGCTGTAAACACAATCTGCATTCATGAAAGCAGACCGTGTAATGCGCATAATTTGTATCCTTGTTAAGTCATCGACTAACCAGGACCAGTAAACAAGCGAAGAACATCACACTTTTGGTGCGACATTTGGTGGGACGCCACTTTTTTCCTGTTTTTGGCGGTGAATTTAATGGGAATTCGATGTTCATTATCACGGCCAAGCTCATACCTAGCTGAGCTTTCCGATGGATATGTCGAATTCATTCTCAGCTTGTGTAGTCCAGCTGAGGAATTGATCTCATCTATAGATCACAGCTCAACATATAGGAAAACTTTGAATTACAAAATTTGGTATATGATTAGGAGCTCATAGGCACGAATAAATATTACTTAACAATTTCTATCCTCATATGATGTGCGTGTGCCAGCATTTCTTTAATGTCTTTCGGCGTCTTGTAACTATAATCCATACATGTAGGCAGAATTATATTTTGTTAAGCTTCATTTGAAAATTCACCACGCCCTGTGATATTCTGAATACATGTCGAACCATATAGGGGTACTAAAGCGTCTTCAGGTTTTCACCACAGGCTTTCGCCGACGCTTATGAATTGACAAGTGGCGTACTGCCTTGCAATTGGTTTTCGAGGACGTAGCGATTCCTAGGCGGGTATGCTCCAATCTGTTTCAGTAGGATTTACAGCCCATTCGACGTCTGATTCTTTGGTAATGTGCTATGTATGATTGCACAACACCGACCTTCTCAGCATTGAACCTCCTTTTTCCATCTGAACATGCGCCACACTTCCCCACGACTAACCGAATCGAAATCCATCACACGAGGGAGATTTTTAGGCATTTTTAAATATAATCTGTGTCTTTTTATCTTTTATAGCTTATATTTTGTTCCACTTACCGGAGATTACTACCTCTATTGCTACGAGAACACTGGTTATTTGATATGATAGCAAACAGGCTTTCCCTTCACTAAATACAGCAAACTTAGTAGCAGTGCATAAATGATGTTTCGCCTTTATGAAACGGACGAACTCTTGGGCATTTTTAACCTCTTTCCAGCTTTGGCGTGCCATATTATCGAACTTATCAACTTCATAATTGCGCAGATTTTTTCCATATCGAGAAGAAATTACCGGAAATTCTGCTCTCTATATAATGCTGAGATATTTGCAAAACTCTGGACCGCAAGTGTATGCGGTGGGGACGAGCACGCGTTGTTGTCCTTACCGGGGAGCAGCACACTTCATCACCACACCATCCGGGTCCTTCGTTTTGCCTGTCTCTCAGCTAGTTCTATCGATCTTTTTGCCATTAGCAATCACCCGTCAACGGGATTGATCTGGGGAGCCGAAATCGGCATTGAACCCAGTTAAGCTGAGGCTTAGTTATAATCACAATTTTAACCCTTTTATTTACTGCCTTTTTCTTTTTAATGGCAGGGTATGTCTTAATGGTAAGGCATATTTCGCAACATACCCTGCCATTAAAAAGAAAAAGGCAGTAAATAAAAGGGTTAAGATTCTGCTCTCTGTTTTTTATGCCTTCTCAGCCACAGACCTCTTTGTTTCCTTGTAATGTAACCATTTCACCCACATTTTGCATGGCTTCATGGGACACGTAGAGCAGAGAACACGTTTGGCTTTTAGTGCACTAGATTTTGCTTAAAAATTATCTATCAAAAGTGCTGCGCATAGTGAAAAAAATTTAAACGTAGCCAGTCTTGCGTTTCTGGAATGTACCACAGATCGATAAATTCAGTTCCCTCTGACAGTAAAGTAAAGTAATAAAGGGAAGTATAAAACCCTGTTTGGCTTAACTTTCACAAAAGTGGCAGAAATGAGTAAAAGTATTAGCTTCGTTGACGATGCGGTTTTTCTGGTATGATAACAGACCCGCTTGTTACTGCTTGTTTAATTTTACACTAGGCGTCCTTCATGGGACGATATTTTTCTGAATTATATACAGCAGTATTGAGATGTTTCGTACACTTTATCCGACCCACTGGTTGCACTCGACAAGACGACAATGTCGAAATAAAACTGAATATGGGAGAAGAAAGATGTGTAGGTACAGCCCTCTTCTCTCACCACATGGGAGCGCACATTTTCCAAAGTGGCGGCTGTGTAACGAGTTCCAATCAGAAAATACAGTATTAGCATGCACCACTGCAATCTGAAGTGCCCCACCATGGCATACTTGTATAGGTGAGCTAGAAGTTCCTTTCTTCGCTGTCGTACTAGACTCGGTGAAGTATTCAAACTTTCTTAGTTGCAATAGCATCAGAAATTGATAGCGTTTAATAGCGGCTATATTACTTTCAATGAAATAGCTTTAGCAGGCAAACGCAATGTTTAACGCTCTTAGAGATAATTTTCACGTCCTTTTCGAGTTCTTGCAATAATTTTAAAGTCCCCCACGTAACATCACGGCTCTGAGAAAGGCGAAGTCGCCGAAACGTCAGCCATCGATCAATAACATCAAAAACAACGACAACGACAACGATGATCTCTACCAACCTCGCGTCAGCTTAGGAAGATCAGTTTATAAAATCACATAAATAAATATATCAACTATCTATGCCGAGGTTTATAGAAAGTCGGTCTTTCGAATAATTTTAAAGTTTTGAACACTTTGTTCGCTCTATCATTGATTTAAATCACATGAGTACAGATCGATTTATTGTACTTTATGATGATCAGCTACGAATTCTGCGCATTACTGACACAATTCTAATCACTGGTTAACCATTAGCACTGGTTGGATTGGTTACCAGTCATTCATATGAAACTTGGCTACACGTAATACTCCATTGTCTCATTGTTCATTTTGAAGTCGTGTTACTCTAAAAGCCACTGTAAAAAAACTAAAACACTATTGTGACGAAATAGGAAAGGCAAAGATTATTGTTTAGGATTATTCCAATGTACAATAAATGGATGGCAAGAAATGCCAGCCACGAAAAGTCTGGATTGGGTGACGAATCAGAATAGGAACATTTTGCGGTCTCTAGCAACATCCTGCATTCTATATAAAATTGTTGCTATTTCAAAACCTTTTACCACAGTTTTATTTTTCATTTTTCTTTATTTTCTGCCGGTTGAACTACTATTTATTTTTGTTCGTGGGTTCCAATTAGGAAAAAGTGAGAAAAAAAGCTTAGATATATTTTAATGACCTCTCCACTAATACTCCCTCCTTTGCAACATCTTCAAAGCAGAGTTTGCAATGATATACTAGTAAATAAGAAATCATAATAATAACAGTTGTAATTTGTTAAATGTAAGACTGTAGAACACGGAGTTGGTTATAAAAAGACATGGTAGGCAGAAGAAAAAAAAACATCACTTGTAGCATCTGTTGCCAAGCCGAACGTCGGGCGACTCGAGTAGGCGCCAGTAAATCTTCCATTTCTCCCTGCCGCGTGTAAGAGGGACGCAGTGGGTTCTGCTCGGCTTATGAACTCATTGAGGATCGTATTTTCTTCTAGAGTTTTCGTGAACAGCTCTGGCTGTCTGCAGTACGTTTGACTTTCCGTGGAATCCTTGTCACTAACGACTCTTGTCGATCGGTTGTCGTTCATGCGCATTACAGTGTCCGGCCCATATTGACTTGAACCTTTTGGCGTGTAAAATGACGTCCCTAATTCTTAATAGTTAACGTAGAACACAGATTTGTATCCCTTCCGTCACTTGCGTGACATGGGATACTCGTCGCGTCCTCCTTTCAGCCACGCGTTCAACAACGCTGAGTCAACTTTCATCTTGCCTATGTTGCGACCAGGTTTCTGACGAATACCTTAAGCCTGAAAAAGTGGTGAAGTGGAAAAGGTGATTAGGGAGTCGCATTTTATTTATTTTCTTCACTGCATCCTCGAAGCTCCTGGAAGCTCCTCATTCCGCTCGCTTCCACCTGCTCAATTCTTGGGTTAAGTTTCAGAGTTTTGGTTTCTGGACCTAGACAGACGAATTTGGAACATTTGGAGAAATTCGTTCAGTTGAGAATGAATAGGCTATTCGAAACCAACTCCTTTTTCATGCACATCGTTTTTGTCGGATGCGGTAAAAGACCAATCCTTCGACAGGCGTTATCAAAGTCGATTAGTATTCGCTTCGTCTAACTAATGTTTGGTTTTATAAGAACGATGTCGTTAGCAAAGCGAAGATGGTGCAGATACCGACCATCGATTGTCGCTTCCATATTTTTTCATTCCATTGTTCCCATGACCTTCCAGAAGGTGGCGATAAATAATTTTGGCGAGATGGTATCGCCTTGCTTAACCTGTCTTTTTACGACAGTGCTGATATCGCCGTAGAAAAAATATGGGTTCAAAAAGAGACCGAAATATTAAATTTAACGTATTTTTCAGTTTCCTACGCGTGCATAGGAAACAAAGACAAAGTAAGGCAGCTCCTAGCATTTTCATTAGGAAGGAGGGTTGTTTGTCAATCTGTATAAGACTACTCTCAATGCTTGTCTTGGATTTTGAAATGCGACACAACGCAAGTGGTTCCATGGCATGTTCACACAGACTGAAAGCATTATGAAATTTCGATCGGGAGCCCTATCTAAAATTTGGAAAGTTCTGACAGCAACCAGCCTTTTAACAGGTAGTATATCTCTCTCTTATCTGCACGTGCTGGAGAGTAACTGTGGTGAGGACCTATGAAGGCCATAGAAACGCTATCTTAGGTTCTTAGGAAGACAAAGTGCCCAAACAGCAAAGTATCGATAAAATTGGGATGTTGTTGCTGTGCCCATTATTTTTAAGGAAAAGTTATACAGGTAATCTGATAGATAAGCCTTTTATGTAGACAAACGATACCAAATGCAGCAGAACTGTAATAGCAATTCTATATTAAAGAATCTGTAAATGCTATCCATGTAAATGTAAAGTTGCACGTGAAAGAAATCATGAAAAGATGCTTGACATAATACCCTAAAATATAAAAGTGACTAATCGTTAACGGTAAACATATCTCATTCGTCGATGCCACTTAAATTTTCATTTGCGCAAGGAAGAACGTTCTAGAAAGAGGAGGAAAATGTCAAGCATGAGTTCTTTTTTCCCCTCCGGTAAACAAACGGACTTTCTCTTAACTCGTTTTAAAGTGGTTTTCGCGTAAATTCTTTCGTGGTGTTTTCCATCGTCTTATTATGGGTGGTGGGTATTACAGTTATATTGTACATAGCATCGTTTGCTTACTTGTAATACTTACCAGATTACCTAAACTGCCTGGCTTCAGTAATAATGAAGACCTCAACGCTGACCGCAATCTTAAAACCGCTTTTTCCTGCCGTTTTACTACCCTAGCGGAGTTCGTTTTTAAAAACTCCATTGCAATCTTTTCAAGCTGTTGATTCCCAGAAGGCATAAATAATTCATATTCAGATGAGAGATTTATCCTTAATATTGTGAAAAAATTTTTGTCTTAATTTACATACCTTCCATATTCCCTTTACTGGCTTCTAACCTTCTTCGATGAATCGTAGAAATTTTGTGAATAAGTTCGGATATAGAAAATTCCGAACACACTTCCAGAAATTCGTGAACAGTCGACACCTGCAATGTGATGCCTTATTCTGCATCGCTACAGAAAACAGAATAATTGATCTCCTAAGCAGATATTTATAAAAATTCCCATGTTATACTAGATAAAATCATGTTGGTGTAATTCAAAAATGGATGAGATCGTGAAGATAGGACGAACTGCACGTTCTCATTTCGTGCACAATTCGAGTATTCTTCTAGGCGAAATATACGTATACGTGCGTTGGTGCGGCTCAGTTGCTTCTCTTCCACCTGCAATTTTTCGCAACTCAATTGGCTATGTCACATACCGGTTCTATAGCGGAATCTGGATGAAGTGCTGCTGGATGTTCAAGACTGCTCTCCGAAAACAATGTGCAGACTCCCATAGACTGGAAAAATTCAATATATGGTAAAAGTGGCTTGAAAAATATCGTAATGGATGTTTACTTATACCTTATCACTATATGGAGTAAAAACGGCAGTTTTACAAAAGGATAAATTCTCTGCGCATCGATCTATACAATTTCTATCTGCAGGCATGTGTACTCGTTGTAGTACAGCTGTGGAGGTGAAGACGTAATGTTTTCGTGAACATACACGTAATCCGCGAACTGAAATTGGTACATCTGTGACAATGGTTCCTGCTTCCAGTTGGAATTGGAATGTCATAGCTGAAGTCAGATCTCGTCTCTCGCCAGTTTTAAGTTCCAGACAGATTTCGATTTCAACACAGTGGAATGAATTTCTGTAATTTATTATGTGTATTGCACTCGTGCGAGTCAATTAAGAGCCGATAGCTACGAAACTTCTAAGAGTGTCCACAGCTTTCAAAACCCCTAACCAACATGGTCTCTTAACAATGTTTCGGCTGGTTCGAAAAATGGTATAAAACTGATACACATGCATAATCATAGGTGATTTAATAGTGGTACTGTAATAAAGTACAAACTTGCAAAAACTGGAGAAAAAAGTATAATTACACAATATCTTCGACAAAGACTTGCGAAGAACACTGAAAATCATATGCACACTTAGAATAGGATCTTTTAAAGGTAAGTTAAACCAAATAATTTCAAGTTTATGCATTTTCCTTTATATTCCCATCGCCTTAACAGATATAAGTTCCACATTCTAATCAAAATTAGCTAATTTTACTCCATAAAATAAATAATATTGGAACTATAGGCAGCTAATCCACGTCCTAATACATTTGCCAGCAAAAGACGTCTATCAGCTGACTATGACATTCACATGTAGCATCTCTCATATATTGTGATAGGCCTTAGGCCTAGCATAAATTCCTGAATGAATATGCATACGACTACGACGCAACTCCGATTGCGAAATTTCGCGCCTCATTGCGTACTTTCGCGTCCCGTCATTTTAAAAGCCGGCGGTAGAGCAATTTCCATTGAGTATCTGAGGTTTAAATAGGGTAAATAGCGATTCGCTTCGTGAGAAGGAAAAAAAATTTACACTAGTTACATATATCCGTGTCCTATATTAGCAGTATTTTCAAAACCCTCACAAGATAACGCTGCGTAGGTAACGCATTGGCCGGAGGTGCACTATAATGCACAACGGATCGGTCACTCGTTCGACTGCACCTCCTGGCTCATCAAGACCTTCATCCTTCCTGGATGGATAATTGGCAGCCGAGTGGTTTGAGTCGATGAAAACATAGGGTCAGATATATATTCGATCAGTTCTGTGATGCTACGGATGAAGTTGAATGCATAGGGCATGCCTCAGGAATTGCCCAACGCCGAACGCTTTATCCATTAACTTTTTGGCAATTAGAGGACATGGAAAAACAAAAGCTTACGGGACTGGCTAATACGGACATAACTTTGTGCACACCAATTTGGTACCAGTATTGTAGCAGATTTAGTATGTGTGCTAAGTAATATTTGAACGTTTATTTACTTGATGCTTTGCGTTGTCAGTCACATGGGGAACAAAAGAAACATGGAAGTCAAACGTTGCTACGTAAAAAGAAGCATGAGAACGAACTCTAAATGGTGGAAAAGTGAGCTAATGATATGTATTTTTATGTATTTTCTGGGCATGTTCACAGTTCCCGCAAATGTTCTGCCATGGCGGCCAATGACGTTTCCTAGTGTCAGACTACAAACCGCAGCGGCGATTCACCCCTCCCAGTAGGATCAACCAAGCAGAGAAGAGAATTAGTGTTTTCATCGAAACGCCGAGCTCTGCCGTAGGACACCCCAATCGGCCGCGAATGGCTAGCTCGTTCATCGAGCGCTGAAGGTCTGACACACCTTAAAAAAGAATTAAGCTCCTGCTAGGTCAAATTACTCTGTGAGCGAATACAAGTGCTACAGGCAGTTTTTAGCGCATATGAAGTCACAGTAACTAGTTTTCGTGCAAAAACAGTTAATTCGCAAACAAAAAACCATTGGTGTTCAAATTGTACACTTAAAAGAAAGACAAATCAACTCGATTAAATTAAAGAATCTTACCAGAAAGCATGATATCCACAGTTCCCATTCAGTACTACCGGGTAAAAAGAACTATAAATGATAGCTATACAAGTGAAAAGATGGACTAATGGTTACCATAGAGGCTCCGCCGATGGAAAGATTAACAGAACTTCGCTCCGAAATTGAAAGCAAAATCAGCATTTTCGAACTAAAAAGTTCAATTCTTATCGATTCCATTCATTCAGTTTTGAAATTTTGTACCATTTGTTTCATTTATTGGTAAGAATCTGAATATCTGGTTACTATACCTGCACATTCCGGAACTCCACTCATGTGCACCTTTTTCAAAAATTGCTCTAGTTTTTTAGTTCTTTTCATGTACGGGAGACGTTTTAAGGCCTCGACTTGCTTTGAATTGAGAGTGAATCATCTCACAACGGAGTCGCCAAAGTTGAGAATTAGTTTCAAATTTCCTCTCGAGAACTCAATATGGGAAGACCTGTACTAGCAAATGCCGCTTTCTTGGAAAAAAAAAACGTAGTTCTAGATTGGCAAATCCACTACTACCCACAAAGTTCAATTATCGCCATTGGTGACGAGCTGAGAACGTTCTGCTACAGCATCTTTCCAAGGGGTTCTATGTGGAAAACAAAAGAAGTAAATTAAGCCGGCCCGATTCAGAGAGAAATAATGACTTATAAAGTAGGTGCCATCAACTCATTATCGAATCTGTCATGAGAAAAAAAAGGTAAAGAATAGAGCCTTTAGCGTTCATCAATGTCTGAGAAATGCGCAACGCAGTTATTCACATTCTGAGCATCATAGAGGCGACTGCATACATATTTGGCTCATACAATAACTTTCTTCGGGCTAACAATGTATTAAATCTGTGTCTTTATCTTACCAGACGAGTGTGGTATAATGCCATCGTGAGTCCGGGGAAGGGGATCGAACCAGAGGCTTCATTTGTTATTGCACGCAACTTCAAACTACTGCATTATCCCCATCCTGTCATAAGATACATTTCAGAATTTATCGCTATATAAAACTTAAATATGAAATTTTAATCAGCACGAAAATAAAATCAATGAAAAATAACATTATGAGTCATGAAAGTTGGAATTTTTCGCTGATTTACTGCCAAATTGTTGGAGTAAAACATCAGACCATCCAAACGTTTTAGATAAGCTCAAAACATCAAAGGTTGTCATTTTGGTAGTTTACATGATTAGTCCTTATAAAACAAATCCATTTTTGTGAAAAATGGTAGTGAATACGTAGTGACTAGAAGCCAACAAATCACTTGAATGTTTTTCTGAATTGTTCCCCACTTCGAATTTGACGGTTTCTTCCGACAGGCATAGCAGCTTTCTCCTGCTCATTATTGGGAAAATTTTTGCTTCTTAGAATTATGCAATGGTTAATGTAGCATCGAAAACAATTGAAAATAGTAATTTCAACCTAATTGTATACACTTCACCTTAACTAGGAAATCGTCGCCTACGTATGCGTCGAGCTGGGATAAATAGAACGAGATTTATCCCCTGGTACCCTATTGGTTCATAATTAGACTTTCTCACAAGAAAGACTAGCTAGAAGTAAAACTGTGCTAGTAATCACTATGATGCTGAGATTTTTGCAAAACTTGGATCCCAGGACATATTCAAACTCGTGATTACCTTTGCTAGGATGTTACGTGTTACCAACTGCATCACTGAGGCCCTTGTTTTGTATTTCACATCATACTCTGCCGTGAAGGAATAATAATAGGCTGTGAATAAAGAGTAAACTATGCCATTAGTGGTCGCTGAACTTGAAGAATCTTAGCTGTAACTTAGTACACTGCCTTGGATCCACCTGAGACAACCACTGTTTGTGATGATAACACAGAAAAGCTATGCCAAGTCAGTTTTCTCGGTAGAACAAGAAAAGAAAAACTCTGCTCAAACAGTAAAGCATCAGTTAAACAGAAACTGGCGTTGTGGCTGCACTATTTGTTTATATTGGGATCTATCTAAATAACGAAGAACTTTGAAGACTTTTGTTTCATGATGCTCTCTAATAGATAATTTAGCGTTCAGCCAACTAATTTTGCTAAAAATCTTCAGTAATGTGCCATTTATCAAAATTACGAAAAACAAGAAGTCGAATATATTTTCGCAGTGGATAACTCGTGTGGATACGGTGTGAGGCAAAGATTGATTTTTTTCCTTTCCTTTTCTGCACTTATTTAGGTCTTCTAATGGTGTACAGTAGTGTTCCACCGAGATCTAAGGAACAGTAGAAGAAACAGAGAATTCGTTTTCGCGGAATCGTAAAACTTGTTTTGAAAACTTTCACTACAATTTACGCGTGCTTTTTTTTCAATGTCCGTAACGGAACCTTCTTCGCTTAGAAAGTGTTCTGACCGCACAAATTTTTTCCCACTTAGAACTGTTTGGCGAAATTTACTAATGAGAATTTTTGATGTGTTGTCGATTGCGACTCCAAGGGACTTTTTCCACCTCCCAGGTCTTGCCAGTTCTTTTTGGAGTCTTTTACATTAGTATATTGATATAGTGATAGAAGTATAATGTTTGTGAATTTAAACAGTCAACGGTAGCTTGTCTTTGCACAAAGTTGAGTTCGATTAAGATTTTTCCACTATGATTAAAAAAGACTTTAGGTCAACGCAAAGCAGTTTTTTTCTGACTTTCCCCAAAAACTCATAAATTTCCTGAAAACTACACACTATGCCATCCTTCCTGTAATGTGGAAGACATTTTCCTTCTTACTGTCTAAGGTACAGTTAGATTTGTGTACGCATGAAATAAAAGGAAATAAATGCGAGAAGAGCGATGTTAAAGTGTTCTCTAGTCTACCTGCATTGTTATACCTTTAATCATAGAGAGTTGATCGTTCAATAAATACAAAGATTAATTTTAAACCAATAATGAAACAAACCTGATGAAAAACATAATGCTAGAAATAACGGTAGTGTCATCAATGTACAATGCTTCATAGTATAATAAAAAATAGTCTCTTTGCTCTGCGCACAGAGAACGAAATTGCTAAAGAAGTCAGCTTCAAGATGAAAGTCTGAAATCGTGTCAATAGGACTATTTGCGTTGACGCATACAAATATACATTTCCTAATACAAGCATACATGCAAACATACGTACACACCATAAGCACGCATGGATGTACAAACATGCATGCATACATACATACATACATATTGATTCCCACGTTTCCAGATGAGTGTCCCAAATATTTGAAAGAGCTCTGATCGGCTTTGGAACACGCGGTGTTTTCAAACCCAGAGAAAAATCTTTCTGATGGAACGTAGGAAAAAATGTTGGGTCTACCGCCTGAACTCAAGAACTGTCGCTAGAGAACAATATAGGTTCTGCAATATCTGGAGTGTTTGAAGCATTGTATTACGCGTGAAGTTGGGTGGAGCGGGTGAAGAGGGTGGAGAAAAGTAGAGCTGGATGGCTTTCCATGGTGAAGTGATCCAGTTGAGTTGACCTTAGCCCAAGAAGCCGGTATTGGGTAATTACACAGCCCCTATCCAGACCACCCTCGATTGCCTTTCATTGCGTTTTCTGGTTTTGCTCCTTACGTCAAGTCGTTTTGTTCCATTTGACAAACAGTGTACGCAGTAAAGTCAAAGCCAAAGGTAACTCCAACTACCGAGAAACAGACAACAGTTTAAACAAACCATAGACTAAGATTATGAATTTCAGATAAGAGCAAGCAATCACATTAATGACAATCACTGATTAGAAACATGGCTTAAAGTACGATACCGATCGTTTGTACTAAAACCACACAGAGCAAGTTTGGTACTGAAGAAGGGGAGGAAAGTGCAAGTATCTGCAAAAAGTGGAACATTGAAGGAAATAATTGACGTGGGTTGCTCATCAAATAGCGTTGTTAAGTACTTTTACTATTTCACCTTCCACCTCAAATAAGAATTTCAAATAACGTAGCTCACTGCATCGACTTCATAGTAACGTCTACAGTCATTAATAATTCATTGTTTTCTTAATGAGCAGACACGACATTGTAATTACAATAATAATTAAACCACAGCCAACGTTTCTACATATTTCTCCTTCTTCAAAGCTTAATAAGATCATGTCAATGAGCAATCTAATCAGACAAGTTCTTTCAAAACAGCGAAAGAAATACAGACTTACGTTTTAATCACAGAGGGAACAGCTTCTTAAGAGACTCATCGTTTTCTACAACTCTTCCACTTATTAATGTGAACCGACGGCACGAAGATTGCATGAATGGGTAATGCCCCTACTCAGGTTAAAAAAATTCGTTTGAGATATTGTTTGAGATTACGCGTGATAACATGCTATTCTTCTCAGCGGTTAAATTCTCGATTTGTGGAATTTGTCGAACCCGCGTCGAGTTCTGGTCGCGGGTGTTTTAGATCAAGCAATATTAATGATTTTCTGCCTGGCATAAACTGGGAGATAATATGGCTTGATCTATCAGTTCAAAACCTCTACAGACTGCACTTTCATTACCTTTCGAGGTACTTGGAAGATCCGTCCACAAGAGTCGCACGGTCTTCTGAACATTTTCAAATCGCATCTTCCCATCGTAATAATCGTCTGTGATGGTGTTCTGCATTAAGCACATTGATGACCATGAGCATGTTTCCGTTATCCATAGGTCTTTTCAAACTGTAAATGCGGGCGAATTACGAGAGAATAGGAGCATACCGGCACATCGTGTAAGTGGTTTCCTGGAAGAACACTTCATCCCATGATATAAGGTTTATCATTTCCGCACACTATCCACTTAGGAAAGAAGTCCGAGAAAGCAAAACAATATCAGCAAAGCTGATCGTGGCCACCTCGTACTGAAGAGTGGATTCACTCGATTTGAACAAGGACGCCACATATATCAATGGCATATTACAGCAAAATTTTTGTTTTAATGACGACACCTCATAAACTTCCAACGGAGCAGGGATGATGCTCAATTACATCAATAAAGCAGAAAAATAAATGAGGTTGTATATAAATCAAAGGAAAATTCAACCTATAAAACTACGGCAGGAGGTGAGCGAATCGAACTGGATTTTTCCCATGATTACAGAAGCTACCACGTGCCTTTACCTTTGGCGTTGAATAGATCTAAGGAACAACATAAAGGAGGAATGACGCACAAGAAGAAGAGCATTGTGGAGCGCATTTCAGCCTCTCGGAGCAGCCACCGCCCACTAGACCGAACACTCTTCGCTCGCCTCTTTGATTCAGCAGTCATAAACTATGCTGCAATGGCTTGGGTTGACACTTCAAACATGTGCAAAACTCTTTGGACCACTTATAGAACACTTGAAAGAAGACTCCTAAAAAATAACTACTGTGTAAAATGTCTGACGGAAATGCGCACTTAAGGTAATCGGAAACTCTTCCATCTACGAAATCCAGAAGGATACTCATCAATAGTATAGAGTGTATTCTAAGAAAAGCCAGCGTTCTCTCGGACGACCACCTACGCGATAGGTTGACGTGTCCATAACTCTCGTCAACTATCTGCATTTCACAGCTTAAAACGATTGGAACAAATACTTGAATCATGGAAATGTCACCGCACTGATTGACCAGCATCAACGCTTAAGATGTTCCCATCTCGCTTTATTTCTCATTAGAAAATGCACTTCTCATTGAATGGCCTTTATAGCAATTTGTTAGTTGTTTTTTTTTGTTGCTTTGTTAAGCACGCTGGGCAATGCATTTGCATCCGCAAAACTTCTAGAGAAGATTATGATAACCCTGATAAATTTCTGCTGCCATCGAATAGGCTTCTTGCTTGAAGTGGCTTCCCACACAAATGTCAATTTCTCAATTAGTGGGCTTCATTCAAAGCCACTCATAAAATAGGATAATCACGAAGAATTTAGAAAACACCTTCATTGGACAAATCAGGCATGTGTTCACGATAATTGGTCATTTTCTTTTTATACGTTCCATATAACATTTTATTTAAGACATGTTACAATGGAGGATTACGAAAAGTAAGTGTAGACGATCGTTCTGACTTACAAGTGAATTTACATTAGGAATAATTTGAAAGCGACCGTGATTTAAGCTTGGTAATAAAATAATCAACGTTTTCAATTTTCTGAGCTTACATGAGATTGATAACAATAGCTTTATTCGGCTAACATTTCGACACCCTTGCGCTCTTCCAAATTATTGTTTTGCTACTCTCCATGTGCTGGGTAACACAATGCTCAGTGCTGCAGAGTGGATTTTCCGCTGAGAAACAATTTATTATGAACGGATAGTCATACTAAGTACAACCACCCTGTATAAAAGAGCATCGCCGTATGAGTATGCCTCATTCAAAAGATGACTACTGAGGAAGATCCAGGTAGATGCGAAGACGAAAACGCCACATCGAGAAGACGAACAGCTGTGGACCGCCGACTCGGATCATTGGCTCAGATAAAGATGAAGACGTCGAAATGTCAGCCGAATGAAACTACTTCATTAACCTCTTGTAGGCCGGAAAATTTGAAGAGATGTAGATTAGGAATAATTCTATTATGGTCGAATTACGTTACTCTGCAGTGGTAATTCGAACCTCAAAGAGAAAATCCAAGGTGCTTTTCAACAGATTGTGGTAGAACTGTTCTATTATGGACTCCACAAGATTCGGAATGTCATGGGAATATTGTGCTCATTTAGAAAGATTTATAACTGGTTGTTACATTCAAGAAATACACCATGATCACTTCCTTGCTCTCTTTGTTTTCTTGGTTTTGTTGGAATAATTTTTCGTTTAAAATGATAGAAATAATCGGGGTTCCCAGGTATTGTGGTGCTGCTCTTCCTATGAGTGGTGGAATTTGTTTCTAAAAATATAACATTCCACTTCTTGAACAAAATGCGAGTGGACCGAAGTCATTCGTTCGAACGACCTCCGTCTCTGTGTAATCAACATTAGCTCAACATGAACATCTGATTGAGCATTAACAAGCTTATACTCTACAGCACTATTCCTGACAACTTGGAAAATCTCAAAATTCCACTTGATTTTTCCTCGTTCTTCCTACTACAAGTTGTTTCAATAAAAATATTACCCATTAATTTTATTATATGGATCGAAATACAGACTACGAGAAGTCTTCCAAGCAGTTATTTCTAATTTTTCATGCTCAGACGCCTACTTAAATACTCACACAACATAACTGACCACGACAAACATCACATAGTGCAGCTCACAGTTTCAAAAACCATGTGGTCGAACTATGATAAGCAAAGCTACGATTGAAGCGAAAACCTTTATCAAAACTCTGGCTTAGAAACTTGACTTAAGTTCTTGGTTAGTTTTACAACTCTTTGACTTCATACTTCCCATCTCAGTTTTTTATCAACATTATGAATGACGTAAAAACAGCTTTCTGATCCCTAATAAAAAGATTACATAAACATCTTGATCGAAGACAGATGTGAAGCTCAGGAAAAGCGAGGCTTTACAATCCGCGATTTTCTATGAGATAGAGCTAGAATCAAATATTGCTTATATTCTGCTAACTTGGAAGTTTCATTGATAGGAAAAGCTTACGAGGAAAAAAAGTCAGATTTTGTAAAAATGCCATTCCCAGCATAGTTAGAAAGTGAGCATTTGTTGTTTCCTCGTGCATTTACACAATGTTTAAGAGATATTAATTACACTTTTTCTCAGCCTCCCAACGGTTTACCGCCTTATCGTGGGTGGGAGGTTTTCCTGGCTATCGGGCTGTGATGTACAGCGAGGGATTCATCCCGTAGGGTCTCCCAAGCTAAAAAGAAGTCCGGCGTTTCCATAAGGAAACCTAGCTGAGAATAAACCAATACCAGGATCCATCACCGTCCTGGTATCAACGTCGCATGGTGGCAAATCTCCCTTTGATCCACAAGGGCTGCGACTGCCCGTGGTGGTGAAGACCTGGAGCAGACTTTGGCCAAGCTGACCTCGGGACTCCAGGGAACCATAATGGTTTAACCAGCAAATCTCCGGAAAAGGGAGATTATGCTGGGGCCCGCACAACCAGTGAGGACGGGCCATTCAAGTATCAAGTAATTAAGTTTTTCTCAGTACTTCCCCGCCACCACTGATTTGTTCCATTCTGAAAATTTTTAGCAGTTAAAATCTCCAAAACTCCACGACTTTTATAGATGCGAAAACACCATCCATGAGGTACTGGATGGTGTCATAAGAATAGAATTAGAATTATCAACAATTCATGCTTTAAAAATGCTACTAAAAATGGCGGTATAGATGACAACAAGATAGTAGCACGAAGAAGCAAACAAAGGGCTTCGAAATAATGAGCCGAATTTTTAATTGCCAACCTCATAGAAACGTAGGGGCGTGTATGACGAAGTGGTAGAGGTACCCTGCAATACACATGGGATCGATCCCGGCGCGCCAGACCCATCAAGCCCTCCGCACCTAAGGGGTCGGAAAATTGGTACCATACTTTTCTGGGAGGATATCAACACTGGCTCGATCCATCACTAAGCCATCATGAGTCATCGTAAAGGCCAGTTATGCATTCGATCACCTCCAACGATGCTTAGTAAAGTCGAATGCATCATCTCTCAGGGATGGATCAACGCCGAGAGCTCTATCCTTTTTCTCCTTTATGTTGAGTCCATTTCAGTGTTTTTTATATCCGCACATTTCATACTTTGGCAATAGCGATTAGAATAGAAGAGCAGTTAATTTTTAGTCAGATTACCTATCAATGATCATTTGCGAAAAAAGTTTTTGTTAATCATTTCTTTGTACAATATTAAGTGTACCGTTGGCATTTTGATTTGATTTCGACAAGTTATCGAATGGATATAAATAATACGGCAAAAAAGAAAAGCCTGAAACACACTAAACTCAATATGGACACTACAGTGTCCAACCGTCCTTTTCTCCAGTTCACTGTGGTCACCATATTGTCCACACGGGCAAAAGGAGTCAAACAAGTTTTCGGCCTAACCAAAATTGAGACAATATTGAGAAATCTGAGGCATTGACAAAGACAAGCTGAATTCAGACACCATTTCTGCAAGATCAGCTTATCATTTTTACAAAGTGTATCCGCAGTCTCCATTTTTCTCGATCACTTCGGTGGATAAAACGCGTAGCTTCTGCTTTCCTGCAGAAATACTACTCGTGAAGAAACAAAGTTCCTTTTGATCCATGCTGATGCAGCCTGTCTAGTGCCTGGTCAAATGCTGAGAATATCCTAGCAGCGTGTGCTCAGAGTTCCAGAAAGAAAACTATGCTCAGTGATGCACGGCCATGGTTTTTGTAAAAGAACAAAACAAACTGACAAAGTGTCACATGTGACTTCTGCAACGCCTACTGAAAACATAAGGAGAAAAAACGAACTAACCATTACATGAAACTTCATATCCGTGAAAGATGAGGAAAGTTACAATGATAGTATTAAACAATGAACAAAAGTCTGGAAAATAATCTGGTTAAATCCAAACGTTAACGTAAAAATATAAAATGAAATGAGACTGGAGACAATTCCCGCAAACAGAAGAACTGAAAACATAATGTAGAATATAAAACAAAAAGAAAGAGGACAAGTGCAATGATTTTCTTGAGGAAATGCCAAGGATGATAACACAGAAAAAGGAGAAACCATACGCATGAACCGTATAGAACGTTTCCGCAGAAAACAGATATCGTAGTATACGGTGTGGTGATGGAATCAAATATGGAAATGGCACAGTAGAATAGGAAAATTTATGAATGCTACCTGCGTAATGCAAAGAGGATATAGATCAACCGGGATTGATGTGAGTGTAACAAAGTAGCGAAACAGCTCTTGGATTGCAGAAATCGTCAGCAATTAAACATGATAAGAACAGAGACTAGCAATGATATTAATACCAATAATAGGATACCTAAATAATTAGTTAGATTGTTAGTAACACTGGAGTCAATACAACACAACGAAAATCAACTCTGTTAGTGGTAGATAGAAATAATAGAAACGACAAAATATTACGCATCCGTCTATTGTGAACACTGCAGTAGAGGATTTACGTGATAACGCATGACTTTTGCTTTCCATTAACAGAGTATCGTAATTTACGAAGTTCGCCAGTTGGTTTATACTTCTCGAGAAAATTGAGCTGTTTTTGGTTCAGCGCGCCTCGTCGTTGCCTGGAATAAACAAAATTAACTCATGAAACAAAACTGTTCGTTATTTCTTTAACCATTGTGAAAGCAATAATAAGTGTTTAAAAAACAATAAAAGCATTTGGAAGGAAAACGGTATACCATACCATAACTAAAACATAATAAATCGATCAGCGTTGATAAATCCCTAAGGTATCCGCCTTATATTCGGCTTCATCAATCCCGTAGAGGTAACTGATTGAATGCATATCTGACCTTTACAATGACTCGCGATGGCCTACCGATGTATCGAGCCAATGCAGCTATCCTCCCAGACAAATACCAATTTGCCGATCCCGGGAGGCTAGAAGGTTTGGTGGGCAATGGGTGCATGGGTCGGTTCCACGTGTGTGTTACAGGGCGCCCACGACCACTGCGCCACATGCGCCTTTATGATATACCGCACTTTCCATAAATATGATTCTTTACTCCTGTAAAATTAAATGACCGCTCTACTTCTGTGAAAACATACCTTCGAATTAGTTCAACAGCATCCTCGTACTTCATACCAGCTTCGATTAACGCAAGTGCAACAAGGACGGGAGCTCGTCCAAGGCCTGCAACGCAGTGCACAGCAATACATTGTTCCGGATGGTCACGAAACGATTCACGTACTAATTGCAGCCAGTCACGAATCACCTAAAAAAATATATATTGGCAACAAAAAATGATGCCAAACATACGCAGAAGATACAAAGAAGAGCAAAGAGCAAACTTCAGGCGGAGGAGGGGAACCATCGGAAAACTCCCAATCGAGTACGTCGATACCATGATCACGAAGAGGCTTTGTAGCGTATGTTGGTTCACAAACTCGCACTACAGCCCGAGCAGAATGTTTATCGAGCTCCTGGAAGAAACAACTTTTTTACAAGAAGAATAAGATATATATAAAAGCGCATACGCTGTCCGACAAATCTAGAACAGTGATTTTGTCTTCATTTCGTGTAGAATATGGCTCACTGGAATGAAATATGAGGAAGCTAAAAATTCACGCTTCCTTCCGAATATTTATAAACCCATGACTCGATGCAAGGAGGCGGAAAATCCTCCAAAGAGCAACGTTGCATTTGACCGTAGAATTTTTAACGACCACATGCAACATCATTACATTTAAAGGTTTGGCTAAAAAGGTTGAAGAACTGAAGATGTTGGTTGGTTAAGGGTCCAAGTCATGAAGAAGTTTAATTACTTAGTCAGATCCTTGTATAACAATTCGACAGCTTGTGGAAGACGTTAACGTAAGACAACCATTTTCGTATACGCTAAGCGAATTAGAAAGTCCAAAAAAAAACACTAAAATTAGCTGCTATATGAATAGAATAGGAAAAGAAAAGGGTTGCTTGTCAAGCATAGTGTTCCCCTTTCCTTTACGTAGCATAAAACCTTGTTCCCTGATCGCACTCCCATGTATGACTGACTACAAATGGATGACAACTGACGACATTCTGAACAGGGGTGGACGAAGACAGAGCGCCAAAACACTTTCTAACGCTAACTTTACATTAAACAAAAGTATGTTCATTACTTGGTGGCTGGCTGATGGTACCATACAGTATAATCTCTTAGATCGCAGCGAAACAATTACAGCTGAAAAGGAAGTTTTCCTCAGCATAAAAAATGCACTGAAAGCAGCAACGTACGCGACCTAGATTAATGACCAAACGGAACCAATTCTACAGTACGACAACATCGAATAACAATTTGTAAACGACCACTGGAGAAGTTAAAGTAATCGGTATAACGAATGGATACGAAGTCATACTTCAAATTTTATACTCATCTAGCCTCTTCCCTGCTTTTTGCTGCTTTTTCAAGAGTCTCGAGAGCTACTCACAAAATCTTCAGAAATCAAGGTTTAAAAGAATTATATTAACCTAGATAAAACAGAACATATAAAGGAGGCTAGATTCCATATGGAATTTAAACAGCTGCATAGACAACAACCACTCTCGAGAATTACAAACCGCTGCCAGCAAAAATGTGGTGTGAGGGTGAGAAAGGGATACGTGTTGATGCAAGATTCCTTTCTAATCCTCATTTAGCCGACCATGTTGTTACCATTCCAAACAGAATATCAGAAATAGAGATAATATGCTGACACTTAAAATAGATCAAGTGATTCCTCTCATTCAGTTAACTATTTCATCTTCACCGAATCAACTAAACCGCGTTCACTATTTCCTCCTTATCGGGATAAGTCGACAACTTGAATAACTTGATACCGTATTTTTATCTTATAAGTGGGATATTCTGGCGGAAACGAAGTCCCTCTCAAAGCGATGTAGTGGACTGACTCGTCAACTCATACGTTTCTCGCGAGCCTGTGCATGTGGCTGTAATGTTTTCCCGATAAGTTCGATGATTGTACTGGCCTTGTACAATATCTCTTGTCCATTCACCCATCATAGGCTCCAGTGTTGGTCAAAAAAGAGGTCTTTTCTCACTACTTTAAAAAATTGGATTATGTCAATACAAGACTACATTACACAACTATACTCCGACGATTCCCATCTGTACGGGCAAACCGAATAATCAATTCATTTCTTCATTAGCTATCACTTCATATAACTGTTCGTTATCTTGGCCACATATGCTCGTTTTATCTACGACCACATCGCAAACATACGTCAATGATAGTTCATACAAATATGGAAATTCCATGCATACAACCAGTTCTATCCAAGCACTTAAAATTACTAGCATCGAACATCCTAAGGTAGTCAGGTATCACACTGTTTCACCACTAACTCAATGATTTCATGGCCACTACCTTTGTTTTTATCATCCAATTTACTTCTTTCCAACTTTTCTGTTGGCATAACAGACTCCTCTGCGTCCTTAGCATCCTCAAATTCTTTGCCAACCCTTGACGTCTATGCCAGACAAATTGAGTGGTATTAAAGAAGACACGATATAACACTAAACTCGCTATACATAAGGTTTGGGTTAAAAAGTAGCCCCATTTTAAGTGAATCTAGTAACAATGGAGGAAATATGCCATCACCCTAAGCTCCTATAAAATAATACTTAGATCAGAGAATAGGAATAGTTGAATTGAATCTAGTAACACCAGTATAGATTCGCTCCCGGTGTAAACTCTCCTAATCAGAAACAAAATTCGATTTGTCTTCTGCTGGCATGACTCAGGCATAAAAAATCGATGTCAACCAGTAAAAATTCGTTGTTATTCTCTTTCCAATCACTATGATGATTCATAGCGATAATATGGAATTGGCGAATAAATGCTGAAATGTGTTCCATATCTGCTGCAAGACCGATTACCAAAAGTTGATAGTAATGTGGACGCATTAATTGCTAGTTTTTTTTTCAGCAGACGTAAAAGTTAGAAGCACTGCGAAAACATAGGAAAGTACATAGAATAACACGAAATGATATTTGAAAAAAGAATTCTAAAAACAGAGATAGGAACAAAATAGATAAAATAATGTAGACAAAAGGACCAAATTCATTTCTTGGAACACAATACAGCAGGCATGAATTGAATTCAATTCACAGAGTGCGCAGCAAGAACAATTCGTCATTCATCAACGAAAACTGGCCATCTATCAAACACGGTTATCAATGAAAGTTAGGTATCGTCGTTCATACGACCATAGATCTGTAACCAACTTAGTCAAAATCGGCACTAACCTCAATGAATGAATTGATGGAGCTATCGTTCGGTCTGTCGGTAATCAGAAAACGCATGCGTCCGTACAAAATCTCTGATGGTGCAGGTTTGAAATACGCGGCCCCACCACCAGACACCATAATCTTCTTCTGAGTGGTTGCAGTACCCATGCAAATTAAGAAATAAAAAACAGCTGAAAACGACAATGCCTTCAACTACACAGCGATAATCAATGAAAGAATAATGTAATGTTAAATACCAATGAAACGACACCAAATAAAAAAAGTGCAGGTACGGAATTAATTATTGTCATAAAATCATTTTTCTTAAAATCATTCAGTTCATCTCTTTTGAAGTCATCTACAACATACCGATAGTCATTGTCCAATTTTCCCATTAAAGCATTCATGTGGACTCATTAACGAAAGAAGACATATACGTCATTATGCATCAACTTGAGGAAAATTTGAGAATTCAAAGCTACTGTAACAATACAATACCTTACTCTCTTTACAGACGTATAACCCTCCAAAGAAATTTAGAACAGTTACGAGCTTAGCCATAAGAGAGCTAACCTCGTATGTCTATCGATTGAACAAAAAATATTAAAACAGATATCAGTTTTGGCTACGGTTTCTCCCTCAATGATAAAACTTTTCAGAATGCGAGAACTAACTTGTAAAATGGACTTACATAAAATCTCAGGTAGATCAAGGAGGCTGAAGATATACGCAGTCCGCGAGAGTGGAAAGGCAGAATATGAATTTATCTATAACTAGTCAATGGTGCTGGCTTCGGCAGAACTCGCCAACCGGATTCAAGTTCACCAAACTCAGCCGGCTAAAATCATAGAAATGGATTACACAACAGAAACAGAGAAGTGACTTTTCTTCCATGTATTTTTTTTCGATTGCATTGAAAAAAAAACCACTACTGCGCAGCTTTGTTTAAACTGGCGATAATGTCAGAAGTGCTTATATTTGCTTGCGCTTTCAGGATATCACGTGGACGACAAAAGGCGCTGACTCACGTGCTGTGCTGTGAGGCAACAGACCCTCACATGTGTCACGGTCTGTTTAAACGGAAAATCAAAAACGTTACGTTAACTTTCATCATTAATGTACTGTAATATCTATAAAAAGAAACTCTTACAGAAGCGCACTGAAGAGTGTTCGGGAGTTTTTCTAAAGAGAACGCTATGAAAGTCTTCAAATTATGTCTCCAGAATACCGTATTCTATGTGCAGACTAAGGGAGACTGGATCAAAGGCAGCAACAGCAACAACAACAATGAAAAAAAGAATCGTAACCCGTTTTCCTTTACCGAATACGAGGTAACATGAAGTGAGCTACTAAGCTACATAATTTTTTTATACGGGTAGTATAACTTTTACGATAATAAGCATACCTGGAAATGCTTGTCCAGAAAATTAGGCCTGTGTTCATATCACAGACGATGCACAGGAATAATAGGTGACGAATTTCACAGCTGAGCAATTTCCGTCTAAACTTTAGTAAATAATAAGCAGCACGGAAAAGAAGTTTAGGACAATATGAACAACTGACGACCATCAAATCACGTCGTTGTAATGACAGAACGGAAACATGTAGAAGACAAAATTTAGCCAGGTGTTATTTGTTCTTCTTATTATGTGACCGGACCACCTTTGTTTCGCTATCCATGTTTATCCTCTTGGACCCCGAAGATGAGGTAGCTTATCTTAGCTTTCGGAGATATTCTGCGCATCCCGACTAGACGTTGTGAGCGTCAGTTAAATCTTAGAAGAGATCGTCCAAACGCTAGGTGAGTAGTGTGGAGTATTGTTGACACATCTCTGCTGCGTAATATAGCCTAGGGAGGATTTTTTAATCGAAAAGGTGAACGCAGAGTTTTGGGCCCGTTAGTTGATGGGCGGCCTTCGTAAGTGATCCGAATGCGGCAAAAGTTGCTTTCCTCGTGCTGTCTAATTCCTCCCTCATGTTTTTTTCCATGTTCACCGAACGTCCAAAGCACACGTACGAATGTTTTCTGTAATCAGAGGACAATTCAATTCGATTTTTTCAGTCTCGCACCGTGAATTCTTCATGAACTGGATCTTCGTTCTATTTATGCACAGTCCAATCTCTTTTACAACTTCGTTGAATTCACTAAGTATCTTCCCTGCTTCTTTGGTACTCCTCGAAAAGACGACGATGCGCGACAGCGACACGAGGATATGATAGATATTTTCCATCAACGTGTATACCAATCGTCCTACCACCTTCTTGTCCCAATCGAGTAACTTCATTATTCAATACAGTGCGGTAACAAACAACTTCAGCGAGATCATGTCCCCTTCTCAAACCTCTTTCTCCATGGATATGGTAAATAGTCGAGGAAAAAGCCGTATGCTTTTGTTACAATTCCAACAAAAGTCAGCTAGTGTTCTTACATAGGGTGGGTCCACCCATTGGTTGACGAGCGTTGATAAAATTGCATTCGTTTCGACGCTACCAAACGCTTTCTGTCAGTATTTAAAGGTTAGGACAAAGGGTAGACGGTATTCCTACAGACTTCTATAACTCGTGATACGGTTTCGATGTAGTCCATGCAACAGAATTCTTGTCGGAACGCAGCTTGCTCAACTAGTTATGTCTCATCCGAAGTCTTCGACATGCGCAAAAGGATAATCTTCGTGAACAGCTTGTAGAGTACACTCGACAATCAGGTGTAAGCGTAGTTACGAACATCCATTCGGTTACCCTTCTCGCATAAGAAGACCGCAACCGATATTCTGCACTGATCTGGGGTTTCTTCTTTATGTTTTGTTATTTGGGTTGCAAGAAGTACATGTAATTTGTGGCCTCCAGCTACAAGGAAATCGGCGGCGACGTTATCGGAACCAGGACCTGCAGCTCTTCTCATAACTCTTCGTTCTATCGCAACTTGAACTTCAGAGGGCTAAATCCCGGGTGGTTTTCCACCAGCGGGTATTTCGGGGTTTGAGACAGGACTATGAAGTTGAAAATACTGGCATAGAGCTTTCTTGTATTCAATCCCGTATCGTGCTAAGTTGTAATAATAGTCTCATAATCGTACATCAGTGCGGATAGGGAAACATTACAGTCGCAAAGATCCCGACGACACTTCTTCAGCCTAGATCGTTCTCGAGGTGCGTCCAATAAATTTTTTTGCCTATACCGATATAAATCCACTGCGAAGATTTTCGGCAGATGACATTTCTTACCAGTCGCGTTAAATGCATTATAGCACAATCAAGCTTCAGCTCCTTTCACTTTTAGAGAAATTCCTCTGTGGTGGAAATACGGTCTGGACTTCATTTGAGGAACTGAAGCGAGTTCGGCACAAGTTTAAAGTTCTTGGACAAGCAGCTTGTAGTCCTCGAACGCGTCGTCCCTTAGCTGCCACTCATAAGATGTAGGGGATTTTATTCAGAATATCCTTGTCATAGACGACTTGTTCCGTCTTTCTTGGACGACGACAAGCACTCCTTTCCAGGTTCTGCCTGAACCGAACCATCGCAGGGAAAGGGTGGTGATCAGACCCACTACATAATCTAGGTACACCTAAGGTGTTAAAGAGGCCCCATTTTCTGTTCGTGAGAATGTGATTGATCTCCGCATGAAACGTGCCGTTAGGAAACTACCATGCCAATCAACAGTTACTTCTTTCTCAAAAAATGAATTCCTATGGGAGCCAACTGCTGAGGACAGGAGTCCTACAAGACGATTTCCATTCTCATTTCGTCCTCGCATTCAAAAGTTCCCCATCCTGTATTCATTTTCGGTTACTGTTCCCAGTCTAACATTGAAATTGGTGGTGGAAATTTCATTGACGCACTCTAGTTATTAAAAATCATTTTTCACAATGTTATACCTTTTATTTTCTGCCTACTATAATTCCGCCGCAGGGTACTAAGCGAAATACAACCACAACGTTGCTGAGATATTTGCAAAACTCTGGAGCGCAGGTGTCAATGGTGGGGAACGAAAGCGCTATGGTCCTTTCCGGGTAGTAACGCGTTCACCACCACACCAAGCGGGTCCTTTGTTTTGCCTGCCTCTCAGCTATTTCATAAGATGTAGGCAAAGATCGATAGAAATAGCTGAGAGACAGGCAAAACAAAGGACTCGCATGGTGTGGTGGTGAACGCGTTACTACCCGGAAAGGACCATAGCGCTTTCGTTCCCCACCATTGACACCTGCGCTCCAGAGTTTTGCAAATATCTCAGCAACGTTGTGGTTGTATTTCATTTTTTACAGTCAAAAAAAAGCAAGAAAGTCAGCAACTGGTGAAAAATTGTTCGTGTTCCGTTCAGAGAGCCACGCTGGATGGCGCTCGTCCGTTACAGGGCATAGATATTAGAGGACCCCCATACTCACGGATCACATAGATACTCCAGAAAATTCTCACTGTTCCGTTTCCTTATTTACCATCACACATGGAAAGTATCTGTTATCTGGACAGCGAGACCTACGAGCATTCGTCCCCCTTCCTAAATAAACAGGAAGTACATCTGCTAATGTGATCGACATTCACGCATGCTCACCTTGTGCACAGCTTCTCCCAGAATCACTCGCATGCTCGCCGGCCGCACTCTGCCATTGTTCAAGCAGTTTCTCAATTGAGTTCCAAAATGACATGATTTTTTAACCTACGTATCCCTTCCAAAAAGGCGCATTTAGCACAATGCCTAAAGGCGTCTTGCAATACACATAAGTTCTATCCTGCACCCCTGGGCCACCAAGCTTCCCATCACTCCGGGGTTGGCAAATTGGTACCAGACCTCTCTTGAAAGATAGCAGCACTGACTGGATCTATCGGCAGACCACCACGAATCATTTCATACACATATGCACTCTATCATCTCTAACGATATTTGATAAAGCCGAGTGCATGGAGCAACCCTCAGGCAATGATGAACGGCAACAGCTTTATCATTTTCCATCCCTTTTAATACATGCTTCCCAAAATCATTAATATAGGATATTTGTTTCAAATTTGAACATAGGAATCTAGCTCAGTATTAAAGGAGAGAGTTATATTGCAAAAATAGCACAAAACTTCTGAAAGCTTAGGTGACACAGTATCCGAAAACCTAGCAAGACATTATCGCGCAAAATAAACTATCTTGAAAGGCTTGAAAGAATGAGGAGGGAGAAAGATGAAAACTATTCAAAGGTTTATTTGAGCGATGCGGTGACTGCTTTTCCGCTCTTATTTAGCCCTCCAATTTGTTATCTACGTTCATTGGACGTTCTATATCCGTTTGTTTGCGACCGCATCGTTTGTCCATGAATCGCGCTTATTCCTGGTTCCACCATTATTCGCAATCTTGCTTTTTTTTTTCTTGTTTTATTGTTTTTATAAAGCCGAAACTATCACTCTCTGATACTGTCAATAAAGATAATCCTATAGTCGACCAAGTGATAATAATTTCTCAGCACTACTGTTTTTGGTCTAACCGAGGTACCCCATTTTCCGCTGAAGTGAAGTCTTATCACGTCATGATGTCCGTTTTGCGTTAGTGAATAATAATGGGCGATGAACATGCTATATCACTGTGGTACAGAGTAGCGATACAAGTCAGCTAAAGTACTTAACAGCAACAGGCTTTGGTCGTAAACGGCATTCGCGTTGCGACCGTGAACTCCTTGAAAATAAAAGGCGGCTAGAAAAAGGCTGGTGGTACTCTACAATGATTTTTATGAGATGGGTAGTCCACAAGGTCCAATAGTTGAAAAGACCAATTTTACAATTGTGTTTCTTTCAAAGCCATCAAAGCAGGCACACGTGTTCATAAAGAATTCGAACACCTCAAACAGGCACTACAAGTCAAAAACAACTACAAAGGATTTCTAGCCAACCAGATGTGGAAAAATGACAGTGAGCCAGCCGTGTTCTTTTGGTTGCTATTTTCCTAACGAAGGTACGAAGCCACTCATAAGGATTGTGACTAACACAATTGGGTGATGATTAGCGATTCCAGGGCTTCTTTTTTAAGACCGACAAGGGTTTCGTATTACAGCACAAATTTGCTAAGAAAACCAGATTTCTAAGACGGAAACAGTAATTCCTAGAAAATGCCCTAAATTTCCTTCAAACTGATGTCGGATTCTTCAAAGTACTGCATTCAGTACTCAAAAAAATCACAGAATTGAATTAAACTGCAAAAACGTGGTTTAGCAAAAGATCATAAGATACGTCAAGAGAACGTAACAGATTGAAATCATTAAAACGGACGTATAAAATTACTTTAAAGCACTGAAATTGTATGACGTCATTTAAGACTAGGCAATGGACAGCACAATATCGATCACTATTTGATCGACTCTTGGAATTCATCGACTGCTCATGCGTGAAAAGCCAGCCTTTGATCGCCCTATTACAGGCATTTCTCTTGATATGTAGGAAAACCGCTACAAACAAAATTTTAGGATGACTGTTATGAAGACAAAGAATGAATTGTGCGAATGTCTTCAAAGCACAACTGTAAAAGCACGAGATGCATCTTATAAAATATTAAGGCTACTGGTCGAAAGCTCTGAAGACTGATTTAAAATCAGATACGGTTTCGTTTCTGCCACCTCGAGAAAAAAAGCGAATAAACTTTCCCAATCGGATAGTGAGTGAGCAGCGTACTCACGGCGGACGAGTTGGAGTGGGGTGGAGCTCCCTTGGTAGGGGCGTGGGCTAGAGCGCACTCGTGCAGACACTGTGCTGAGTTCGGAGAGCGCCACGATCGGTGACAGAGGCAGAGTAGCTTCGCCGATCGATTAAAGACCCTCCAGTGTTCTGTGCTGCATCGCGGTGCATGCTTATCTGGTCTGGGTTGGTATGCGTGGATGTGTATATATATATATGTATATATATATATATATATATATTCTATCATATTTGTATCTCCAGGGATTCCGTAATGACGATAACTGACTCTTGCATTTACCAGTTGCGAAATCCCCAGAAAAACATGCAATTCTACTTGCCAGGTGCAGCGTGAAGTCAATGTGAAGTAGGAGTACATGACGAGCATAACATTTGCTCAAATGAATCTATACTTTAAATTAATGCATCACTCCTGAAGTCAGCCAGAAGTGTGGTATTACCGTAACAAACGTTCATACATCAGTCTTGTATACCGATAGTTATTACGAGTTGAGCTGCCTTACGGGCTTCGTCTTAACTTTTATTTAATGCTTATTTTTCCTTCATGGGAGGGTAGGATGTGGACTACAACCATGAGGGTGCTGAGACATGCACAAAACTCGCAACGTCAAGTAAGATTCAAACCCGCGATTACCCTTGTATAGAGGCTCACGTTCTATCCGCCACGGCTTTGTTTCACCCCACCCTTAAAATGGTTTGCTTGAGTTTTGCGTGTTCCCTGAGTGGCTAGTGTGAACTGCAAAGGGCGTCCTTCCCATCATGGTCCTTTGATCTGAAAAGGAGTTCGACCAATTCACATTTTTCATCAGGAATCCGAGATGCGAGTAAACGAATGGAAAGATTCATCGGGGTTATGGGATATATCTCGGGTTAGCATCTGTTGCGAGGAGATGGAATCTCGGATCGCATAGGACGTCATTCTACCAATATAAAAACACCTCATTCACGACACGATTTCCTTGTTAAGCATCCGCAGCGCCAGAAGTATCTCCTCAAACACCGATCTTCACGATTTTTTTAAGGCCGTGATCCACGCTGCCTTGTCACCTCAGAAAACAAAACACAATGATAGTGACATGCACCAGCTAAACAACAGGACAGTTCTCTTCCGTAGAAAAAAGCTCCCAACACGAAATTTCGGTAGCGTCACTTTTATCATTTACTCTATGGGTCACATCGAAGACTCATTCGAGTCTTTTACATCGCTTGGCCATTCATTTTCTCCATTCAATCTTTCCAAAGATGATCCAAAGATCTCTTTCCAAAGCACCATCAACTGTTGTACACCAGCCTGCGTAGTCGAGGAGAACGACTCAGATGCGCTGTTAGTAGATGAAGATAGTAATTCACAATGAAAACTCCTTCTACAATTTTTTAAATCGGAATATTCAACGTTGAATTAGGATACTCTAGTGGAAATACGTACAAAGTGGAGATATTCGGAGTAGATGACAAAAAGTAGAACGAAAAGTGTCCCGCTGGACTTGTGAGATCAGTACATCTCCTCCATGGATATTCATTTCCTAAGAAAATATGTAAACGCTCTGAACAAAGGAATCACCTAATGGCAAGGAGATTGATTATATTCTCAAGAATTAAACACAGTGCCCTCTTGACAACTTTCCATCGTTCTGCGGTAGATCTGTTCACCTCTTTCCGTGTGCGAAGATTCTATATACTAAAAAGAGCTGCTACCGGCCATTAAGAAAGAAAGTTGTGCACGAGCAAAAATTTTTAACGAACACCTCTTTTTACACGGATGCTAGAATAATAAGCACCCGATTGAAGACTGTGAGATTCTCATGGAAGGGTTTAAAAGTGTGCTAAGTAAGCTCAATGTTTCATTCCGTACGTTCGAATCATATCTCATATACCACTAGATTGGTGTTAAAGAGAAAAAAAGACTTAGTCTGAATGATTATGCCCTCCTGAACACAGGCCTCCCAACATCAATCGTCATGATTAGAATCTGATATCAGAAAAATTCTACTACAATCATTTCTGTTCCACAACTACGGTACCATGCCCTAGAATCCCCTTTAGAGAAAAATGATCCAAATTCTTTCCTTTTAAATCCCAAATTCCTTTTCTTTTAGTGATTATCGAAGAGGAGAATGTCTTAGCTGAGAAACTACAAAGCACAACAGTTGATTTCTTTCAATATGACGATCACAAACTAGATACTCTTCTTGCAGGTCACACAACATTTTACCTGCAAAAATGACGGGTTCCTTCACTAGGACCTTGTCTACGCTTACCTTACTCAACAACTAATACCGATATGGTCATAATAACTCCCTCCCGATTTTCTTGCTGATGACAAACTCTTCATAGAGATTATCCTGTCGGTTATACCAGGAAATATGATGAACCATAGCCAGGCGAGCTGGCAGAATTCCGGCAGGTACTCCATTCAATGGAACGTATACAGGCGATTGCTGGAATCGTAAGAATCTATCGGCCATCTGTTCCATGTTCTAATCTTTGTACACTGCGAAAGAACGTTGAACATTATCGAAAGAAAAGCGGTCTTATCAGCCCTCGTTGAACAAGGAGTGCCATAAAAGCTCTAGCTGATTACACTCTCAAATACACAAGGTTAGAAATTTTCTAGTGACTCTTTACTATTACTCGACTCTTGCGACAACCTTCACCTATGTGCTCAGCCGAGGAGTATTAGTGAAGCACAGACGATGTTCAATGAGCTCAATGAAGCGTGGAAAACGATTGGGCGTTGTATAAGGCGAAAGAAAACCTAGTCCTTCGGAGACGTGTTGTGCGAAGGTGAATAAATCGAATTGGATCGTTCTTTGATAATCTTGGGTGTATGTAAGGAGCTCAATGGATGCCCAAAACGTTGGTAAAGGGGAAACTATGTAGAAAAAGAGCAGCGTTTGACTCCCACAGAAAATTTAGAAAGAAACGAGCCCAAAAATTCGCGCTCGTCTTCTTTCTCGGCCAACCTTGCAACATCTTACTGTTCACCTAGGACTTCTGACTTCAACCGAATCGTGAATTTTTCGCATACCATGTATGGAAAACGATATCTTCAAAAGTATAATTGCCAAGCAAAACATCTAACTTAAAGCAGAATTCAAATTCCAGGGTAGTGCACATGGAAAGCGAAAAGTGGGGGTGAGTGAGCGAAAAGCTCCAATGAGAAAAAAATTGCCAGGAACTATACAGTTACTGGCGCTACACAATGTAAAAAAGAATCTCTGAACTTGTTCATCCAATTTATTGAGCACAGGAGTGTAGTCAGTCCCATAATCGTTCACCAATCCATCTCTATTCGTTCAAACATCACATCACAAACAAAAACGTTTCCATGGACTCGGCCTACTTGCCTTTTCGAAAATCACGAGGTTTCGTTTATACACGGTTAACAGGGGAGCTGCGCCGTCATGGCGATATTTTGTTTTTATAGTAACGCTAAAGGGTAACGGAAAACCTGTGTCGTCATAATGCAGTTACAACAACATTTAACCACAATCTTTATGCAGCTGCTCTCATTCACATATCAACTGCAATCGACAAACTGGCTTTCCTTTGTTTAACTTTTATTTTCTGCCCATTATTTTTCAAAACAAGGTATTACGCGAAATACAACCACAACTATGTTGAGATATCAACAACATAAGGAACTGTAACTAGGTTCAATGTCGATTTGTGATCCAAAGCAAGAGCCTCGATGATGTAGTGAAGGGTCCACTACTGAAGAAGATTCAACTTAATGTGACTACGGAGACCAGTATTGTGAAGACGAGCGATTGTGGACCATCCACTTTGTTCAATTCGCTCTGAAATAGAGGGGGATGTCGAAACATATGCTGAATAAGGGGTTTGTGGAGCAGCATCGTGTAGGCATTTCAGTGAAGAAAGCGGATATATTCAAATCAACTATGATAGACTCTCAACTCTCATTCAGAATACACTATAGTACTTTCTGAGTAGAATCACCTTAACCATTCGTCCTTCCATTATTCCTTGCAGTAGTCGGACAGTATGTAATTTTCTACTGAGACTGGCAAGTGGGTATTACGATGCCCTCCGAGCCCTGCAGCTTCAACCAGCGCTGTTCTATAAGAGTTCCACCCATTGTTTATCCATATAGATTAAAATAATATAATGACATAATAGTAGCAACAATGATAATAATATGGTAATATTAATAATGATTATCTGCATAGCGTCAAAAGCTACGACATAAGCTGATCAATAGTTGTCAGGTTCTGGTGCAACTTCATACTGTCGCAAGAGTTTGAGAGATTTCGGGTGCAGAAGTTTCTCAGAGATCTTGAAATTCGTCGTTTGTCTACCACTATTGCTTAGAAATCAAATGAAGCAATTATCTGTTTTTTCCACAAATTTGGTGAGGTAGTTTCGCAAACGTCGACCGTAGAAGCTGGTGAATTCAATAGATGGCGTATTTTGGATTAAGCTTTTTTTTAAACATTTCGAGCTCCTTTATACAAAAACAAAAATTTGGTGCGACGAAGACTATGATCTCTTATCCATAAATTGTACGACAACACGGATGCAAGGGTACTGATTTGGGGAAACCTTCCACCTGTATTGGTAGGATATCATTCATTATGGTGCTCATTCCTCGAAGTCCCCTCATCCATTGCCGACGAAGGATTTTTGGAATTATGAGCAACCATGGCCTGTTATGTTATGATGAACTGTGATTTCTATTAATCTCTTCGTACCATATCAGCTCGCGGTTACACGAAGATCAAAATTAACATTAAATTCGGCAGTAACAACTTCGTAGGTGCGGTCTTTTTAAGGCCTACACAACATACCCCTTACTAATTATCGTCACAGATCGTCAATGAGAAGTAGGAGATGATGATGGTATTAGTTCAAGTCTTTTCAAGTATAGAGCAAAATTTAGATCGGTTAAAAAATTTTTTGTCACACTTTCTTTATGAAGGCACTCTCATATTGCATATGCTTCCAGTATACGACTACTGGTATCACAAACGACGTATAAGGAGCGGCATCTTATTCGCAACGATAATTCCATATCTAATGTCTTAACGTTCAACAGTCCTCCATGCCAGACACATCCTGGCGTGTGCTGTATGTATAGATCCTCGCCAAAGTCATCCCAAAACTGGATACCTCGGAAATCTTGAGAGCACTTTGACAATCCTAGGATTTCAGCAGAATTTCTGTACTTGTTCCAACCTGAATCGCCAAGTTAGAGCACTAAAAGAAAATTTAAGTCGTTTCGGTCCACGCTTAAACCCTTAGCAATCACCTGGGCACCACGCACCAGGCCTCCTAAATACTAGCTTTTTATCTGTTCAAGAGATTCAAGACAGCAAGAAAGATTTAATTGATTACTCATTTATTTTTTTACATAAGAAAGCTCCTAACTGTTTACTGCCTCAACGTTGCTGGGTGTTCCTGGGTGTGGGACTGCGATGTATAGCGGGAGAATTCATCCCTCTGGTAGGATACAACGATGACAATGACAAGAAGTCCAGCGTTTACACCAGAAAGCCCAGCTAAGAGTAAACCAATACGACGATCCACCACCGCCCTGGTACCAAACTAGTCGTATGGTGGCAAATCTCCCTCTTATCCGTAAGAGCGCACTTCCTGTGGTGGTGACGACAAGGGCATACGCAGGTCTCGCTGACATCGGGACTCCAGAGAACCACAATGGCTAAAGCAGCAAAGCTCCGAAAAATGGAGATTGTGCTGGAGCCCGAACAAACAGTGAGGACGGACCAACCAAGTATCCAAGTAAGTAATATGTGAGAAAAACTGAGAAAAACAGAGGTTAAGAAGGCGAGATGAATTCCTCAATTCAATCGATCTGATATGTAGTTGTGACAATTTTAAGCATGCTGATAAAATCATCTGGGATTTTCACAAATCCAGTCCAACCTTTGTTGAACTTGTTATTATTTTCGAGGCTTTTATCAACAACATGACAAAGACTTTAAGTACTCGTCAAGAAGACTAAACAGAATGTCGAAATGACGCTAGTTAGTAAACTGCACAATAGAAAAGCAGGACAACAGGACAACACAAAGAATTCCAACACATAAGGAAAACTGAGCTCGAACACTGTATAAGGTCTTTCAGAAATTGCTGTAGAACTCGTAATTTTACTTTTCTGCTATACTTTTTAATAATAAAAGGATAGAAGGATAAAGCTCTAGGCGTTGATCAAGCACTGAGAGATGTGCCATGCATTCGACATCATTAAGAATCGTTTGAAGGTGAATGAATGCATATATGGCCCTTACAATGAATCGTAGCGGCCTACCGATGTCGGGCCAGTGCTGTTATCCTTCCAGACAATTCTGGTATTGGTGGGCCATGGGCACAGGAATCGATTCCACGTGCGTGTTGCTGGGCGCCTCCGACCACCGCGCCTTTTTTTTTTTTAGCAATATTCCCTTTGGAACACTGTACTAGTACATATCAACGCAGAGCTCATTCTATGCACTTGCGCCCCTTTTGATTGAAACATAGCATAAAATGTGTTCTTGACGAATTTCAATGGTTAGAATTTCAGGTGTCGAAACAGAAATCTGGACGGATCTATTGCTACGAATTAAAACTAGCACGTAGTGCATCGAAACGGTTCGAAATACTAATGTACACTTTCGCGACGACACATAATTCTCACCCTTCGTGGACTCAATTTTTTGTCAGTAAAGAACAACTTTTCGATAATTGAAGTATCCACAGTTTTTAATACAAGCAGAGTAGGCGCAAGTATTACTGGAGCACACCATACTGTCCAATTCTGAGATGTTCCGACATTCAGTTGCTGGGATGTTGACATACGAGACACGACAGAAAAAAGAACGCGAAAGGAATGTTCTGTAGGACCCGGAAACCATATTTTTACCACTCATGAATAAGAAAAGTTGTGCAATAGCCTCAGAAGTCTTTACATACCAAAAGTTTTAGATAGCAGCCAATAATGTTCACTAAAAGTTATGTACAAGTACTTTTCCATTGATTTTTTCTATATGGAACAACTTTCACATTCACGGTGACGATAAGCACATATGTACTTTATCTGCTTGGCAAAAACTGATACAATCTAGCGACATACCGAAGAATACAACAAGAACAACAGGAAATTAGACGACAGCATATATATATATATATATATACATATATATGCACATATAATTTCCCACTGCAATATATATGCTCTGTATAGACGAATTCAACAGAAGATCTCTCCATAATAATAAAACAGACAGACAAACACCACACGCATGGAAAGAATTGCCGTCAGACACCTGAATGATTGTGGTAGTTCTGAACAGCTCGCAGAGACGAGTGGATTCATAAGTGGATAACAAATAATCTACGAATTCAATCGGTCACTAACAACAACAGATGCCTTTCTCAGTTCTCCGTTCATGATTAACAACATTACATTTGTGTATAGAGATTTTGCATTACAACTCTATCATATCAAGACAACTATAAACATAAACACTAAGCAGAAGCGCGTGTGACTTTGCCTAAATTAATACAGTAATTTACATGATACCTATGACATTTCTACTATGAGCAGAGACAAACGTAATGGAACGTAAGCAGACAACAATTACATGTTACAACCCCGTAATTATTAAGAATGTAAGACTCGAAGAATAACAAATAACACAAAAAGCACATCATTTTAACGGTATAAATATGTTATGCACACTTACTCAACATTTAATAAATTAAGACATATCGAATATAAGTGAGGCACTGTTTTCTCAAACAGGCATTCTGAAGAGTTGAAACTATATTTAATGACACAAAATATGTGGTCAATATAAGTGAAGGCTAAGAAACGAAGTATGTCCAATATTAATTATTATTTCAAAAAAAAAGCAAAATGGTGAAGACGATATGAAATCTCATTTTTTTAAAGATCATTCAAAGCACTCATGTAAGAGAGATTCGACATCCGTCCTGGCGAGCTCACTTGTCATTGTGTCAGCGTAATTTGCTACATCACTTAGCGCACTCAATCGATCCAAAAGATGACGATAGTCCACAGAAGCACGCACAGCATCGTTGCCACTTAAGGAATAGAGAAGTCTGGAAAATAAAGGATAGAATGATAAAGCTCTCGGCATTGACCATTCCCTGAGGGATTCATTCAACTTCATTAAGCATCGTTTGGAGGTGACTGAATGCATATCTGGCGTTTATAATGACTCGTGGTGGCCTAGCGATGCATCTATGCAGTGCAGCTATCCTCCCATACAGGTATGGCACCAATTTGTCAACCCTGAAGGCATGTAAGGATTGATGACTCAGAGTGCGGGATCGGACCCATGAGTATTCCATGGCGCCTCTAACCGGTCTGCTACAAGTGTCCCTTCTTAAAACACTGCAAATTAATAGCAATTTCTATTGGATAATGAACAATAAGAAAAAAAACTTGAGCTATCCATTTATAAATCAGAACTTGTAAAAGAAAGCGAAAACTCCGCCCCATTAGCATTTTCGGTAGTTATGGTGAATACGAGAAGCCTTCCGCCAATTTTTTTTGGATAAAATGTAACAAAAGATCACGTAACGAAATAATCTTATCTACCAAGAAAATTCATTGGCACAAACAGAAGTGCAGCCACATCATGTAGTTACTTTGAAACAGTTCTAAAACATGGCAAACATTTGGAAAGCAAAAAGTAGAGATGTAAATGAAAGTTTTCTGATTGAATCCAAAAACTGAGAATGCTATAATGGTGAGAGAGAGAGATGTGAAAATAAATGAACCGTAAGTTTAATTACAACAGGAACAAATTTGGAAAATATGGACACAGTTACGTCCTAGTTCGCTATATCAAAACGTCGTCGAATTAGCTATTGCGGTTTTCGTAAGGAAAAATGATGTTTTCTAGAAAAAACACTAAGATGCGTGTTATAAAGAAGAGCGAATTAAACTGAACTTCATACCTCTGCAGAAGCGAGCTAAAGAAGGAGTACTGCCTTGTCAGACCATCTCTGTCTTGTAAGCCAACGTCTTCCAAATCAAATACGACCAACAATCCGAGTATAAGCATAACATTTTCGTTATTTCTCAACTCTTCTTTGAATGACAAGTAAAATCTAAACAGATTGCTCGAAATAAAATTGAAAAAAAAGCTAAAAGTCAAAGATAAAAGCTCAAAAAATATTTAAGCTTGAGATAAAAACAGCGCCTCAAAAGCCAAGAGTCCAAGTCAGAAACCTCACCGTACGCAATGATGTAAAAGGTCAGACAACCGTACATCTAAGGTATGCCCAATAAATCTTGGATCACTCGAGGTATAAGAGATCCCATCGTGTAAAATCGCATACGGTACACATGAATCTGCAAGAAGAAATATCTAAGTGCAGAATGAGTATAGCAAATAATTTAACGTCTTGACAGCCACTGTGATAACCGGAGCCACCCAGATGTAATCGTTTCCAACGAATTTTTTTCCTGGTACTACGGAAACCTAGTTCATATACGGTGAAAACAAACCATATTACTGCTGAATATAAAACAGTTACAAATTAGGTTTAATCTCAGTCCATTTGCAGTAAACATAAGACTAAAGCCATTCCTTTGCTACTGACTACAACAACTTACGCCTTATCAAAATACACTGGTCATGTAAGGTAAACAAATTAAATGAAGGCAGCCGCTTTAACATCCGAACGAAACGTCGCACATTGTCGTCAGTAAAACTCATCACCTGAAGACTTAGATCATCGTGACGACATCTAAAAAATATTGATTAATAGATTCACATTCGAGCAGTTTTAATGAAAACCACAGGTTTTATTCCGACGCATTGGCTTCAAAAGCCGCTGATAGTTAAATATTCCAAAGGATTTATCTCCAGGGAATAATGTGAAATTAAAGATATGGGGGTTCAAATCAAAAACTCACTGATCCATCATATCAGCGGTCCTGTAAGCAAAGTTTGCACCGAGTATTTCGTTCACACACACATAGTCCGATGGAGTCAAACCATTAAGATTTGTTGATGCTGGAATTTCAGCATAATATTTATCAGGAAATAAATCAGATTGTTTCAATACGGGCAGCAACTATAAACAGCATTTTGTGCCCTCGAAAACCCTTCGAGCTTTTGATACAGTTGGTAACCTAGATACATCATAATATTTGTCACTATTTAATAAACACACAAAGAGCGATGAAATACGCTTCGCTTTTAGAGTCGTAAGAATAATTTCACAAAATTTGTACAAGAAACACACTATCGTTGAAACGTTTGATAGAAGAACTACTAATGAGAACCCCAAAAGAACTCTGTGAATACCGATGTAGAAAATCAAAAAAACTTATACAAGTTGCTTATACATATAACTTATAACTTATACAAGAAATAACCCTCAAAGACAACTTCTAAAATACTGCGTCCTGAAAGCTATAACGAGCCAGAGTAGCGACTACGTACCGGGCACAGAATTAATCCTCGACTCCACCATGCCTGAGTTTGTGTAAAATGAATCTCGACGACTGCTAGGCTTTTCATCCTAAGCATAGCAATTTGACTTATTTCGTCACCAAAACCAAGTTTGCAAAAAACACTGAATAATACCGATGTAATACACGTCATACAACTTACTACAACAGCGCTGGGATCAACAGTGGGCGCATATGAATTGAGCCATTGGACACTGGATTCGTCGGACGGTAGCAATCCATTCATCTAATAGCATGGTGGACGATAAAACAAAAGAGGAAAAGTCTTTAGAAGAACTCACATGGAAGTCCTCTGCGCTATCTAATTTCAATTCTTCTTTACTCTCGGTGTTAGCCGCATTGTTTCCAGCTGCCAAAAGATCTTTCGTTACCTGAAAAAACTATATACAGGTATCTTAACCTTTTTATTTACCGCCCATTCTTTTTAATTGCAGGGTGTATTGCGAAATATAGCCCTCAGAAAGGGCAATAACGCGTTCGTTCCCCACCTGCGATCCGGAGTTTTGCAAATATCTCAGCATTATAGAAGTTATATTTCGCAATATACCCTGTCATTAAAAAGAATAGGCAGTAAATAAAAGGTTAAGATTATGATTATGACTACGGCCACAGCCTAACTAGGTTCGTTGCCGATTTGGGCTCCCTAGATCAATCCCGTTGACGGTGTGATAGCTGATGGCGTTGATCGCTATAACTAACTGAAAGACATGCGAAACGAAGGAACTGCATGGTGTGGTGGTGAACGTGTTAGCCTCGGAAAGGGTAATAGCACGTTTGTTCGCCACCGCAGACACCTGCGGTCCGGACTTTTGCAAATATCTCAGCATCACAGAAGTTACATACAGGTAATTTATGAATATTACTACATCCCTATTTATGACTAAGTGTCCATTTTTGATTACAGTAGTGAAGAATAGTAACTAAAACATAGGAGAGTACTCCATAAAGGTAAAAGATTTCCATATAATGTCTGAGAGACTTTATCTGCCCTTTTTTTTCTCACTTTTACTTTGATTGCATAGATGCTCGAAGTCCTCTTCACCTCACTAACCTCATCAACAATTGCACAACCAGGTGGATACCGACCGCAAGAACATTGGCAGGTACAATTAACACGAGGTGGGTTGTTTTCAATGAGCTTTACCAAAACCTAAAGTAAAATGAGTATTTATAACCCCTTTCAGCATGTGTGCTTCATATCAGTAAATAAAAAAAATTCGCAGACGAAAATAATGGCGATAAAAATTCTAAAAAATATTCCATATGGACCTCTCTGGGAATTGTGACCATGTCCGTCATTGGTGGGATGGGATTGAGTGAAGGTGTTAACAGCAGTGAGCTAGCTGGAGCAGGAGTTAAGATAGTGGGCTGAAAATGCAGAGTTCTCACACTGTTGCAATGCTTTATAGCAAATATCAGATGGTGATCGTAATATACCTAATGACGATAGTCGTTAATGTCTTCAACAATTCTTCCATGAACGAGGGCCAGCAATGACAGGCACTGATAGCCCGGAGGGGAACGAATTTTCCTACTCAAGCAAAGTAACAGAGATTTCGAATCTATACTGCAGCTGGACTACTTTTCGTGAATAAGAATTGACGTCATATAACAAAACCGTATTTCATGGATCCAACATTAGGAAAACGGTTCTCACGAGACAAAATGAAAATGCAACACCGTTTTTCTTTTGGATTAAAGCATTATCAAAGGCACAAGCAAAAAAAACAAGATTATTGGAAAAGGATCCATCTTCATCTGTGCTAATGTTAATAATTTATTCTCGTCAACGATAAAGGAAAAAAGTCCAAAAGGAGATAAAAACACGATGAACAAGAGTAGCATGGGTCCAATTCATTTTCTGCAGCACTTTCATCGGAAATGACATAATAGATATTATTGGCATACTGGTAGATCGATGTATGGAAATAAAAGTGATTATTTTAAATCACAAAAAAACAATAAGATATGCACAATTTCTTATATAAATGTATATATGTACATAAATAAATAAATATATATATATATATGCACACAGACGTAGATATGTACATATACGCATACGTATATATGTATATGTTCACATATATGTATGTATATATATATATACATATATATGTACGTATATGTACTCATACATATGTGCGCATATGTAATATTGCTCAAGAAAAGAATACTTCTACAAATAGTGGGTGCAAGACTAGTTCTTTTTTAATGAGCACTGGTATGACTACGAAGAAATTTGGTAGACCCAAAACGTTGTTCAAAACTGTTCTTGTTTCACAACAAGCTTAGGCTTATCGTTATCGAAAGGGCCGCAAGATAGTTTTACACATACAAGCAATTTATACCACTTATGTTGGCCGCCTAAATTGCTTAAATTCGCGGAAGGGTGGAGTTGGTGCTAATAAAGAAAAGAAAGAAAGCGAAAAAACTTCAGAAAGTCCAAGATCACCTGATTTAACGCTGGTGGCATTGGTGCTGCTACGGGTGCAGGTACAGGCGTGGCATTAACAATGTGAGCTGCAACATGCTGAGCAACTGCAGCCGCTATCTAGAAACTAATCGTTGCAACATTTAACTCGAACATCACATGATGAGGTATTTTTTAATACAACAAACGGTGTTTACTTGAACCCACTGCATAAATCAGCACCATGACGAAGTGAAACATCTTTGACGTCATCACTAGTATACAATAAGCAACCAGTGGAAAGCAAAGATTTTACGAACTGCACGCAAAAAACTTAAAAAGGTATTGGCGAAAATATGTTTCAAAATCCCAATCTCTTCAAATCTACAACGCTGCATTTGTACATTTACGAAAACAATGATCGTGGAGTGACACGAGCGTAAACCCATAAATCTTCCATTTTTCTCAACTGCGTGCAAGAATAGCTCAGCAGGTTCCACTCGCTCAAGGAACTCTTTGAGTACCATACCTTTCTGCTAGGCTCCTCATGAAAAACTCTTACCATAGAGTCGGTGGTCTTGCAGAACGTGTGACATCCCGAGGAAACCAGTCACTAAAGGATCTTGTCCATCGGTTGTCATTCGTACGCATTACGCATCCAGCCCATCTTATCTTCGACAGTTTGGCGCATAGAACGGCATCTTTGATCTTTGATTGTTGACGCAGGTTGGAGCTTCGGATCCCTTCCGTCACTTATGTGACACGGGATACTGCTATCAACGTCCGACTGCGAGTTTAATAACGATGATTGACCTTTCATCCTGTTTAAGCAACGATCAGGCTTCTGATGTATATGTTAACTCAGGAAGAATCGTAGAGTCGAAAAGGTGGGCACAGAGGAAATAGGTGTGCTTTGTTCACCTCACTTCATCGCCGATGCTGCTGAAAGCTACACAAGCTGCTCGTTTCCTACTGCACACCTCAGAAACTAAGTCGTTCATCAAGTTGATTTCCTGACCTAGATAGATAACTGAAGCTTTCGGAGACATTTATTCCGTTGAGCGTGAATGGGTTATAAGTAATCAATGCGCTGCGAATGAACATCGTTTCTGTAAGACCTAGTCGAAAACCTATTTTCTCACAGGCTTAATCAAAGTCTGCAAGCATTCATTCCTCCTGGCTGATGTTTGGTGTCATAAGAACGGTTTCATCAACAAAGCGAAGATGGTGTAATTGGCAACCATAGATTTCCATTCTTATGTTGTTCCATTCCAGTGCTCGCATAACGTTCTTGACGACGGCGGTGAATAACACTGACTAGATAGTATCGCCATATCTAACCCCTTCTCTGATGTCGATGATAGCACTTCTTGTTAACGTGTGGATGTTTTCTATCGAACTGAATCCTTTTGCGAAAGCTTCCTTGCTTACATGGCTGTTTTTCACTTAGTGTTCTGTCAGTTCTATTTAGGATGACTCGAGTGAAAAGTTTGCAGACAACAGACAGTAAGCAGATTCAGCGATAGCTGCCGATGTAGAGATCACCATTCTTGAACAACAGCACTGTCTTGCTGGCTTTCCACTGAGTAGGGACCTTGTATTCAGAAAGGTAACGTGTGAGGAGCCGGGCCAGTGTGTTTACTAGAACTGGCGAACGTTCTTCAGGTGTTCAGATCATATCTTCTCCGGACCTGGTACTGTTCGATTTTTCACCGACGAAATAGCATGACCAATTTTGGAAGGGAAAACCGGCAGTACGACATATCCATCCTCCTTTATTTCATATGAGAGGAGGAAGTGGCTATTAAAAACATCTGAGTAGTAATCGTGAATGGTTTTGTCCATTGCCTTTCTGGAAGCTGTTCCACTTGGATGTTGGAGAGCAATCATCTTGATTTAGCAATTGGCGAAGCTTCGGTGGGCTTTGCCAGTGCCTTTCCCAACCTCTGCAGCTTCGACCATAACTGCTGCTCTTCTCTCTTTAAGATTTTTTTTTATCGCCTGTCTGCATTGTTTTGCAAGTTCGGACGTGATTTGGCGGTTGCCCGCAGATCATGCAAATCCACATTGGTGTATTAGCTCAGGTGTTTCTGGAGCCAGGAGTCCCTTGGTGACCATCGAACTACAAGCTTTCATAGCGCTATTGTGAAGATGTTGAATGAGCCGATCGTATCCTCGCCGATGTTATAGACAACGGCATCTTCCCAACAGAAACATGAACTGAATAAATATCAGCTTATGGTGATTTTTGGAAAATCATTTTTTGAATTTAGCGGCTTTTCTCCTTTCCGCGAGAAATGGAGTCCTGCAAGGAGATGATGGTCTGACACTGCGTAGAATTTTGAGATAGTAGCAAAATCGGGTTAGGCAAAACCTTCGATTTACTATGTGATGTATTTCGTCAAGTTACTCTCCAATGGGAGACTCCCACTTCTGGCGTTGAGAATGGGTCTTCTGGAATGCGAGTTACCATGAGTAGTCTTGCTCCTCATGATAAACTCAGACTGCCGCTCATAATGCTCATTCCATTCTAATCCGTGCGCACTAATGTGACGTTTTTCTAGCTCACACGATCCTCTCTCTAGAACTTCTCCAAGTACATATAGAATGCTCCCCGACTTCTTCTATAGCTTTATATCTGTGCGTAAACGACGAAACGTCCGATCCAGGTTGTTAGTTGTTCGAATGAATTAATATTCATTGGCAAACCCGTGTTAACGAGAACGCCGAAGCCGCCGAATCCTCTACTGTCGCATGTTCGGAGGAACAGTTCTCCCCTGTGTCGTTGACGGCGTTGAATGGGTGGCGCCGCCTCGTCTCAGCCAATCCGATGACGCCGTACCTTATGTTTCCGGCATGCATGATCAAATCTTTTATCGAAGACTCCGATGCAAGTAGGTGCGCATTGTAAATACACATCGTCACCTTAGGCGTTCTCGATTTAGGCAAGAATGGCCCTCAGATTTTAGCAGCCTCTCCTTATTCGTCCTACTCAACGCTGGCGAATCAGACGCTCTTTCGGAGTCAGAGGAATGAGACCCATTTGTTTTACTCCTTGGCTTTTTGATACTCACGTATAGTTTGCTGAGCTCCGAATGTGTAGATTGGGTATACACAGGAGTAGCTTGTAGCTTGCCAGTTGACTCGTTGAATACAATCCGCATAAACGAGAATATACCATCACATGCATGCATGAATACGCCCTCGTAAATACAGAACGTACTAAAACGGCACAGCAGAAACGGAGAGTCAATTCCCTGGGTCCGCCTGTGTCCCTGGGAAGCAAAGGATTTGGTCTGCATTAACCTCCTATCCGCCATTGGGGAACGCGCCACGTTGCCTCGCAACTAACCGGCACGAGAGCCTTCTATGAGGAATATCTTTGGCAGGTTATGTTAATTATGATGAGCACACTTCACTTTGAACTGAGATTAACGTTGGCGTTTGGCTATTAAGAATGGTTGTGAAAACCATTAGAATATTTGGAAAGGTCTAATATTTACTACTAATTTATATTGCAGTGCTAAAGCCCATTAATTACGTGTAAAAGCGAATAAAGAGAGCTTATGACGCCTCCTCAAACATACCGCTCAATCAAAATACTTCTCGGAGGAAGAGGGTATTCCCAGTACCTGTTTAAGAAGCAATAAGAGAAAGCTTACACTGAAATCCTTTCTTAAACGAGCTATTCATTTGTGCGGAATTCACAAGCCAAACCGGGGAAAGTCACTGTCCAATCAATAAGTTAATACTGAGCTTCCAACACCAACAAGCATTTGGCTTAGAGCAGAATAAAACTTACGACTGATCTGACTGTAATGCTACCCTCTGGGTGGTAATCTAATTATAACTATAAATGAACAATTCAGAAATTCAGAACTCATACCGGTCAGGCATTGAACGCAACAAAGAAAAGAAAACGAATCGCTCCAAAGACCAGCTGTCGCAAACATCACAACTAACGTGTCTCGCAAAGAATGGTCTTGGAATAATAAAGGATTAGCACGCCTTGAAATGGAACTAATACTAATACTAAATAATAACGCGAATGTTTTACACAAACATCTTTCGCTCTACAACGTTTGTGCGCACCCAAATAACATTGCTGAAGAAAAACTAGACCAAATTTAACAGCAGCACAACTTCAAATACCACTTTCAACCATCAGCAACTACACTGTAATCTACAAGACGATTAACGATGCATTAGAAGCATAATCAGAATTAAATCAGCATACCTAAAACTACAGTTTGCATTAATAGCCAAGTGCTTTGCGAGATGAACATGTTGAGTACACACAGTATCGAAGTAATAAATCTACAGACGTGTAATTCTTCGTATTTTTGTTGAGCAAACGCGAGGTGTTATTATTCTTTATTCACAAATGAGCTGACGTTTCGGCGGAT